>JAPJBO010000361.1:0-211931 GCA_030068145.1 Diplonema papillatum | reverse complement strand
ATATAATTATGTGGCTTGTCCGTCTGTCTGTCTGTCTGTCTGTCTGTCTGTCTGTCTGTCTGTCTGTTCGTCACAATGAAAAATTCCAAGCAAAAATTTCACCTTTGTCAAAAAAAAATTCTGAAAAACTGAAAATTCAGAATCCAGTTTCTATTGGTTTTCCTACGAACCAGACCCGCAAACCAGCCATTTTTTGGCAGCATCCAATTCCACAGGTCAGGTTACTATATAATTATGTGGCTTGTCCGTCTGTCTGTCTGTCTGTCTGTCTGTCTGTCTGTCTGTTCGTCACAATGAAAAATTCCAAGCAAAAATTTCACCTTTGTCAAAAAAAAATTCTGAAAAACTCAAAATTCAGAATCCAGTTTCTATTGGTTTTCCTATGAACCAGACCCGCAAACCAGCCATTTTTTGGCAGCATCCAATTCCACAGGTCAGGTTTGCCCGGGTTTGCAGGAGGTGTGCCCCTCTATCTCTTCCAATCAGGCTTGGCAACACAGGACCCCCAAAGAACGCGCAGAATGGGAAGCAAAAGGATGAGTGGTGGGAGTCCTGTGTGTCTAGGGGCTTGTCTCTCACTCAAGGCTTTTTGTTGGCTGGCTTGCTGGCTGCTGACTTGCTGGTGCTGACTTGCTGGTGCTGACTTGCTGGTGCTGACTTGCTGGTGCTGACTTGCTGGTGCTGACTTGCTGGTGCTGACTTGCTGGTGCTGACTTGCTGGTGCTGACTTGCTGGGTGCTGGCCTGGGTGGGTGTCTGCTGGTACTGCGCTGCCTGCTATGTGCTTCCTGCGTGGTGCCTGCGTTGGTGCTGCCTGCCGTTGGTGCTGCCTGCTGCTGGTGCTGGCTGGTGTGTGCCTCCTGCTGGTGCTGCCTGGTGCTCATAATATTTTTTTCCAAAACTTGAAAATTCGAAAAATATACCCAAGTATCACAGTCCCCGTGCCAAAGATTGTTGCTATGCGTGTGCTTTGTCTGTCTCTAATCTGCCCAAAACTTCCACCGATTAGGGATCATCAGAACTATGAACACGCAGACCTCGAAAGGTTTGCTTCCTCCTGTTTTGTTTCCACTGCGGTTAGCCACATACAATGTCGTGAGACAAAGTTTTTTCGGCCAGTTGCGAGGAACTGCCTGCAGGAGTTGCTCAAAGCATGAACGTCAAGGACGCTCAACAAAGCCTATGGAGGGGCTCGCATCTGATCCAAAATGCTGGCATAGTGACACGGGTTGATCTTGCTGACTGGCTCGACAGGTACTCCCGCGTTGCAAAGTGCAGCTTCCTTTCAACCCTTCAAAGATAGGACAAAGCACGCACACAAGAGACAACCAATAGCCATTTTCCCCTCCCCCATCCTTCCTCCCAATGTTTTGGGTTCCTGGTTTGGTTCTGCTGATGCTGTGCTGCTTCTGCTGCTACTTCTGCTGCTGCTGCTTCTGCTGCTGCTGCTGCTGCTGCTTCTGCTCCTTCTCCCCCTGCTGGTGCTTCAGTCTTGCTGATGTTTCTGCTGCTACAAAAAAAAATGCGAATGAGTGGAAACCCCATGTGCTGACAACGGTGGCTACCTGTTCTTTGGGCCAAAAGGGGCCTGCCATGCCAGCACTGGGACATCTTTTCATTTCTTTACATTCATTTCTTTAAAATAAGAAGAAAAGTGTGGGCAAAAGGCTTAAAGCAACCTTCTCTTTTTTTTTTAAGGGGCTCTCGAGAGACAAGGCAGGTAGGGACACAGAACACCATAAGTAAATAAAAATCAAGCAAATGGGACGCGTCTGTGTTTTAATTTCCTGTTTAGGTTTCTTTGAAACGAAAGTTGCTGTCTGCCTTGCTGCTGCCTTGCTCCTCCTCTTGCTGCTCTTCTTGCTGCTACTCTTGCTCCTGCTGCTCTGCTGCCTTTCTCCGAAGCTGTGGAATTCTCGCAAAATCAAACACTGCAGTCAAGGACCTTCGCTTGCAAAGACTGCTTTCATTGCAAGCTCCGATTTCCTTCTTAAGCGCTTCAAACAAACTTCGTCTGTGTTATGATTTTCTGTTTATGTTTATTTGAATTCAAAGCTCCTATCCTGGCTGCTGCCTTCTGTTGGTGCTCTTCCTCCTGCTGATTAACCGCTGCTGTCTTGCTCTGGCTGCCTTGCTGCTGCTGCCTTGCCGCTGCTGCCTTGCTGCTGCTGCCTTGCTGCTGCTGTCCTGCTGCCGCTCCTGCCTTGCCGCTGCTGTCTTGCCTTGCTGCTGCTGCCTTGCCGCTGCTGTCTTGCTTCTGCTGCTGCATTGCCGTTGCTGCCTTGCCGCGGCTGCCTTGCCGTGGCTGCCTTGCTGCTGCTGCCTTGCTGCTGCTGCCTTGCTGCTGCTGCCTTGCTTCTACTGCTGCCTGCCTTGCTGCTGCTGCCTTGCTGCTGCTGCTGCTTTCTTGCCGACCTTTTTTACGCCTGGGAAGAGTAGGTGCACAGCTCGGAGGCCAGATACGAAGTTAGGGGCTTTCACCCACAGCAAAGGAACTGCTTGCCTTGGCCGCGTTTCGAAAAACACGTTTCCAGGGGACACCGCGAGGAGGTGGCAAGTCAGATTTTGTCCCCCAACCCCAAGACCACCCATTGAGAATTCCGGGGCCTTTGATGGCCAGCTTCTTGGACTTCACGACCTCTCAGGAGCACTTTGCTGAAGGAACACCGAAAACGTGATAGGCAACTGTTGCATGTCGAAATGGGGGGGCACGTTCTCCCGAAGTTGCGACCCTTGAAAGAACGTCGTTCGTAGGAGCTTCGAATTCCTGTGACGGTTTCGTTGGATGCATCGGTCAAAATATCAACGAAAATATGTACCCATAGCTCTGTCAGAACCTTTTCGCTGACTCGGAACTTCACATACCTTGACTGCTTCCACACGAACTCTCGAACACCAGATTTTTCAAGCACAACTCCGACCCGAACCATCTTGTGAATTTCTTTTCTTCTTCTAGTTCCTGTTTGCGTTGTGTGTGCTGAATCCTGTTTTCTTTCGAGTCGGCCTCTTCACACAAGAGGCCGAACCTGGACAAGAAGGCCCACATCGAAGCACTAAGAATCCATCAAATGCACGAGGGGGCCCGCAGGGCCACCGAGTGCGGGTTTGCGGGTTTGCGGGTTTGCGGGTTTGGGGTTTGCGGGGTTTGCGGGTTTGCGGGTTTGCTTCGAAAGAAACCCTCGTGTGAAGTCGAAGCTTCCACTACTAACTACTGAGACGTTCTTTGAAGGCCACAACTTCAGGGAGGTGAGCCTTTTCAAGCGTTTATTGTGGTTTAGAGGTTCGGTGTTTTAGGGTCTCCGGTTGACCATTGAGGCTGTGAGGCGGGTGGTATGTGGGTAGTAGGTATGCTTAAATACGGCTAGCCATGTTTGTAAGTGTTGCGAGTGTTTCATTTCAATGTCGTTCATCTGAGCTTCGGATTCCTGCGAGGGCTTCTTTGAATGAATCGGTAATGAATACACGAAAACGGGTACCCGCAGCTCTCTCAGAACCTCTTCAATGACCCGCAAACTCGAATAATTTGATTAGACCCGCAAAACCACTCATTGACATCACCTGGGCTTCCCGAGGCCAGTCTCCTGCACTTGTTCTCCGCAGTTCCGACCCTCGAAAGAACATGGTTCGTCTTAGCGGTCAAGAATTGAAGAACATGAGTACCCATAGCACTGTCAGAACCTCTTGAATGATTTGCAATTCGCATGCTTTGACGGTTTCCGCAAGACGAGCTTTTCCAATCAACCAAACACACGGTCATTGTTGACCAACCAATTGGGGAAACAACATCTAAGACTGCCTGCATCGGCAGCGCGTTGAGCATGTTTCCGAGGGACACCACGAGGAGGTGCAGGTCAGATTCTTGTCCCTCATGTAGTAAGGAAACACGAGATATGAGACCTTCTCGCTTTCAAAAAGGGGGGCTTGTACTTCCGAAGTTCTGACCATCGAAATAACACTGTTCGCATGAGCATCGAATTCCTGTGGGGGTTTCTTTGGATGCATCGGTCCGAAATGGAAGAAAACGGGTACCCATAGCTCTCTCATAACCTCTTCAATGACTCACAACTCCACATACCCAGATAGTTTCCACACGAGACCCGCAGAACCACTCATCGATAACCCCTGGGCCTCCGGAGGCCAGTCTTCTTCTCAAAAACGGCAATACGCGACCTTCTCCTGATGTCGAATTCCCCGAAGTTCCGACCTGAAAAGAATGACATTTGTCTGAGCTAAGAATTCCTGTGAGGGCTTCTTTGGATGCATCGGTCTAAAATGGAAGAAAACGGGTACCCATAGCTTTCTCACAACTTCTTCAATGACTCGCAAATCCGCATACCCAGATTGTTTCCACACGAGACCCGCAGAACCACTCATTGATAACCCCTGGGCCTCCGGAGGCCAGTCTTCTTCACTTCCTGGACTTTAAGGGCCATCTTGTTCGAGGAACGTCAAAAACGGCAACACGCGACCTTCTCCTGATGTCGAATTCGGGGGGCTTGTTCCCCGAAGTTCCGACCCTTCAAAGAATGACGTTTGTCTGAGCTTCGAATTCCTGTGAGGGCTTCTTTGAATGAATCGGTCAAAAACGGAAGAAAACGGGTACCCATAGCTCTCCCAAAACCTCTTCAATGACTCGCAAATCCGCATGCTTTGACGGTTTCCGCAAGAAGAGCTTTTCCAATCAACCAAACACCCGGTCATTGTTGACCAACCAACTGGGGAAACAATATCAAAGACTGCCTGCGTCGGCCGCGCGTTGAGCACGTTTCCAAGGGTCACCACGAGGAGGTGCAGGTCAGATTCTTGTCCCTCATGTAAAGAAACGCATGATAAGAGACCTTCTCCCTTTCAAAAGGGGGGGGGCTTGTACTTCCGAAGTTCCGACCGGCGAAAGAACACTGTTCGTATGAGCTACGAATTCCTGTGAGGGTTTCTTTGGATGAATTGGTCAAAAATTCGAGAAAACGGGTACCCATAGCTCTCCCAGAACCTCTTCAATGACTCGCAAGTGGGCATACCTTGGTTGGTTTCGCGCGAAACTTCAAAGACCAGCTTTTCGGATCACCAAATTCGTCCGACATTGTCGCTATACATTGTGAACTTGTTTTTTGGTACTAAATTTTCCTGTTTTTGTTGCGTTTTTCGCTCTCTTTCGAGTCGGCCTCTTCACAAAGAGGCTGTTTCTAGAAGGAAGGCTGAAACACACTGAGAATCAATCCAATCCACGAGGGGGCCCGCAGGGCCACCGAGTGCGGGTTACTATATAATTATGTGGCTTGTCCGTCTGTCTGTCTGTCTGTCTGTCTGTCTGTTCGTCACAATGAAAAATTCCAAGCAAAAATTTCACCTTTGTCAAAAAAAAATTCTGAAAAACTCAAAATTCAGAATCCAGTTTCTATTGGTTTTCCTATGAACCAGACCCGCAAACCAGCCATTTTTTGGCAGCATCCAATTCCACAGGTCAGGTTACTATATAATTATGTGGCTTGTCCGTCTGTCTGTCTGTCTGTCTGTCTGTCTGTTCGTCACAATGAAAAATTCCAAGCAAAAATTTCACCTTTGTCAAAAAAAAATTCTGAAAAACTCAAAATTCAGAATCCAGTTTCTATTGGTTTTCCTATGAACCAGACCCGCAAACCAGCCATTTTTTGGCAGCATCCAATTCCACAGGTCAGGTTTGCCCGGGTTTGCTGGAGGTGTGCCCCCCTCTATCTCTTCCAATCAGGCTTGGCAACACAGGACCCCCAAAGAACGCGCAGAATGGGAAGCAAAAGGATGAGTGGTGGGAGTCCTGTGTGTCTAGGGGCTTGTCTCTCACTCAAGGCTTTTTGTTGGCTGGCTTGCTGGCTGCTGACTTGCTGGTGCTGACTTGCTGGTGCTGACTTGCTGGTGCTGACTTGCTGGTGCTGACTTGCTGGTGCTGACTTGCTGGTGCTGACTTGCTGGTGCTGACTTGCTGGTGCTGACTTGCTGGTGCTGACTTGCTGGTGCTGACTTGCTGGGTGCTGGCCTGGGTGGGTGTCTGCTGGTACTGCGCTGCCTGCTATGTGCTTCCTGCTGGTGCCTGCGTGTGCTGCCTGCCGTTGGTGCTGCCTGCCGTTGGTGCTGCCTGCTGCTGGTGCTGGCTGGTGTGTGCCTCCTGCTGGTGCTGCCTGGTGCTCATAATATTTTTTTCCAAAACTTGAAAATTCGAAAAATATACCCAAGTATCACAGTCCCCGTGCCAAAGCGTTGCTATGCGTGTGCTTTGTCTGTCTCTAATCTGCCCAAAACTTCCACCGATTAGGGATCATCAGAACTATGAACACGCAGACCTCGAAAGGTTTGCTTCCTCCTGTTTTGTTTCCACTGCGGTTAGCCACATACAATGTCGTGAGACAAAGTTTTTTCGGCCAGTTGCGAGGAACTGCCTGCAGGAGTTGCTCAAAGCATGAACGTCAAGGACGCTCAACAAAGCCTATGGAGGGGCTCGCATCTGATCCAAAATGCTGGCATAGTGACACGGGTTGATCTTGCTGACTGGCTCGACAGGTACTCCCGCGTTGCAAAGTGCAGCTTCCTTTCAACCCTTCAAAGATAGGACAAAGCACGCACACAAGAGACAACCAATAGCCATTTTCCCCTCCCCCATCCTTCCTCCCAATGTTTTGGGTTCCTGGTTTGGTTCTGCTGATGCTGTGCTGCTTCTGCTGCTACTTCTGCTGCTGCTGCTTCTGCTGCTGCTGCTGCTGCTGCTTCTGCTCCTTCTCCCCCTGCTGGTGCTTCAGTCTTGCTGATGTTTCTGCTGCTACAAAAAAAAATGCGAATGAGTGGAAACCCCATGTGCTGACAACGGTGGCTACCTGTTCTTTGGGCCAAAAGGGGCCTGCCATGCCAGCACTGGGACATCTTTTCATTTCTTTACATTCATTTCTTTAAAATAAGAAGAAAAGTGTGGGCAAAAGGCTTAAAGCAACCTTCTCTTGACTTCGATGGGGTTTTTGCTGCCTTGCTGCTGCTCATCTAGCTGCTCCTGTTGTTCCTGTGTTTGGTGCTGGTGCTGCTCTTGCTCCTGCTTCTCTTGTTGCCTTTCATCGAAGCTGTGAAACTCTCTCAAAACCAAACGCTGCAGTAAACGACCCTCCCCCTTCGAAATGGAAAGGCTTGCATTTTTCATCGAAGCCCCGATTCGCAAACTTCGTCTGTGTTTTAATTTCCTGTTTAGGTTTCTTTGAAACGAAAGTTGCTGTCTGCCTTGCTGCTGCCTTGCTCCTCCTCTTGCTGCTCTTCTTGCTGCTACTCTTGCTCCTGCTGCTCTGCTGCCTTTCTCCGAAGCTGTGGAATTCTCGCAAAACCAAACACTGCAGTCAAGGACCTTCGCTTGCAAAGACTGCTTTCATTGCAAGCTCCGATTTCCTTCTTAAGCGCTTCAAACAAGAGAAGAGAATTCCGGGGCCTTTGATGGCCAGCTTCTTGGACTTCACGACCTCTCAGGAGCACTTTGCTAAAGGAACACCGAAAACGTGATAGGCAACTTTCGCCGCATGTCGAAATGGGGGGGCACGTTCTCCCGAAGTTGCGACCCTTGAAAGAACGTCGTTCGTAGGAGCTTCGAATTCCTGTGACGGTTTCGTTGGATGCATCGGTCAAAATATCAACAAAAATATGTACCCATAGCTCTGTCAGAACCTTTTTGCTGACTCGGAACTTCACATACCTTGACTGCTTCCACACGAACTCTCGAACACCAGATTTTTCAAGCACAACTCCGACCCGAACCATCTTGTGAATTTCTTTTCTTCTTCTAGTTCCTGTTTGCGTTGTGTGTGCTGAATCCTGTTTTCTTTCGAGTCGGCCTCTTCACACAAGAGGCCGAACCTGGACAAGAAGGCCCACATCGAAGCACTAAGAATCCATCAAATGCACGAGGGGGCCCGCAGGGCCACCGAGTGCGGGTTTGCGGGTTACTATACAAATATGCGGGTTAAGAATCTGTCCGTCTGTCACAATGAAAAACTCCAAGCAAAAATTTCACCTTTGTAGAAAAAAAAATTCCAAAAAATTCCTGAAAAAAAAAATCCAAAAATCCATTTTCCTAGGCAATTTCCTTTAGGAAAACTGCAAAATTTTGGCAGCATCCAATTCTAGCGGGTCAGACCCCAAGATGATCAGACCAGGTTACTATACAAATATGCGGGTTAAGAATCTGTCCGTGTGTCACAATGAAAAACTCCAAGCAAAAATTTCACCTTTGTAGAAAAAAAAATTCCAAAAAATTCCTGAAAAAAAAAATCCAAAAATCCATTTTCCTAGGCAATTTCCTTTAGGAAAACTGCAAAATTTTGGCAGCATCCAATTCTAGCGGGTCAGACCCCAAGATGATCAGACCAGGTTACTATACAAATATGCGGGTTAAGAATCTGTCCGTGTGTCACAATGAAAAACTCCAAGCAAAAATTTCACCTTTGTAGAAAAAAAAATTCCAAAAAATTCCTGAAAAAAAAAATCCAAAAATCCATTTTCCTAGGCAATTTCCTTTAGGAAAACTGCAAAATTTTGGCAGCATCCAATTCTAGCGGGTCAGACCCCAAGATGATCAGACCAGGTTACTATACAAATATGCGGGTTAAGAATCTGTCCGTGTGTCACAATGAAAAACTCCAAGCAAAAATTTCACCTTTGTAGAAAAAAAAATTCCAAAAAATTCCTGAAAAAAAAAATCCAAAAATCCATTTTCCTAGGCAATTTCCTTTAGGAAAACTGCAAAATTTTGGCAGCATCCAATTCTAGCGGGTCAGACCCCAAGATGATCAGACCAGGTTACTATACAAATATGCGGGTTAAGAATCTGTCCGTCTGTCACAATGAAAAACTCCAAGCAAAAATTTCACCTTTGTAGAAAAAAAAATTCCAAAAAATTCCTGAAAAAAAAAATCCAAAAATCCATTTTCCTAGGCAATTTCCTTTAGGAAAACTGCAAAATTTTGGCAGCATCCAATTCTAGCGGGTCAGACCCCAAGATGATCAGACCAGGTTACTATACAAATATGCGGGTTAAGAATCTGTCCGTGTGTCACAATGAAAAACTCCAAGCAAAAATTTCACCTTTGTAGAAAAAAAAATTCCAAAAAATTCCTGAAAAAAAAAATCCAAAAATCCATTTTCCTAGGCAATTTCCTTTAGGAAAACTGCAAAATTTTGGCAGCATCCAATTCTAGCGGGTCAGACCCCAAGATGATCAGACCAGGTTTGGTCGGGTTTGCAGCGCGTTGGTCCCCTGGACCTGCCATTTCCGGTTCTGCTCTCACCCCAACCCTCTTTTCCTTAAACCTTTGGCTTCTGCTTTTTCGGGCTTGGCATCCCACTTTTGCAATTTCAGGCGGGGCAAACACAGGACTCCAGAAGGAACGGCGCAGAACGGGAAGCAAATGGATAGTGTTGGAGTCCTGTGTGTCTACATTCTCTTTCTTCAACCAAGGAATCCTGTCAAGGCATTCTCTTGGTCTTGCTGGGGCCCTCTTGGAGCTGCTGCTGGTCTCTGCTGCTGATTTTGGCTGCTGTTTTCTGCTTTCGCTTTCCTGGCTATTTCAAAAAGTTTCCAAAAACCGCAAATTTGAGGAGGAAAGTTCAAGAATCACATCCCATGCCAAAGATTGTTGCTATGCATGTGCTTTGTCTGTCTCTAATCTGCCCAAAACTTCCACCGATTAAGGACCATCAGAACTTTGAACACACAGACCTCGAAAGGTTTGCTTCCCCCTGTTTTGTTTCCACTACAGTTGGCCACATACAATGTTGTGAGACAAAGTTTTTTCGGCCGGTTGTGAGGAACGCCCAAAGCAAGACGAGCTTTTCCAATCAACCAAACACACGGTCATTGTTGACCAACCAATTGGGGAAACAACATCTAAGACTGCCTGCATCGGCAGCGCGTTGAGCATGTTTCCGAGGGACACCACGAGGAGGTGCAGGTCAGATTCTTGTCCCTCATGTAGTAAGGAAACACGAGATATGAGACCTTCTCGCTTTCAAAAAGGGGGGCTTGTACTTCCGAAGTTCTGACCATCGAAATAACACTGTTCGCATGAGCATCGAATTCCTGTGGGGGTTTCTTTGGATGCATCGGTCCGAAATGGAAGAAAACGGGTACCCATAGCTCTCTCATAACCTCTTCAATGACTCACAACTCCACATACCCAGATAGTTTCCACACGAGACCCGCAGAACCACTCATCGATAACCCTTGGGCCCCGGAGGCCAGTCTTCTTCACTTCCTGGTCTTTAGGGGCCATCTTGTTCAAGGAACGCCAAAAACGGCAATACGCGACTTTCTCCTGTTCTTGAATTCGGAGGGGCTTCTTCCCCGAAGTTCCGACCCTCGAAAGAACATCGTTCGTCTGAGCTTCGAATTCCTGTGAGGGCTTCTTTGGATGAATCGGTCAAAAATGGAAGAAAATGGGTACCCATAGCTCTCTCACAACCTCTTCAATGACTAGAAAATCCGCATGACGCTGATTGTTTCCACACGAGACCCGCAGAACCACTCATCAATAACCCCTGGGCCTCCGGAGGCCAGTCTTCTTCACTTCCTGGTCTTTAGGGGCCATCTTGTTCAAGGAACGTCAAAAACGGCAATCCGCGACCTTCTCCTGATGTCGAATTCCCCGAAGTTCCGACCTTAAAAGAATGACGTTTGTCTGAGCTAAGAATTCCTGTGAGGGCTTCTTTGGATGCATCGGTCTAAAATGGAAGAAAACGGGTACCCATAGCTTTCTCACAACTTCTTCAATGACTCGCAAATCCGCATACCCAGATTGTTTCCACACGAGACCCGCAGAACCACTCATTGATAACCCCTGGGCCTCCGGAGGCCAGTCTTCTTCACTTCCTGGACTTTAAGGGCCATCTTGTTCGAGGAACGTCAAAAACGGCAACACGCGACCTTCTCCTGATGTCGAATTCGGGGGGGCTTGTTCCCCGAAGTTCCGACCCTTCAAAGAATGACGTTTGTCTGAGCTTCGAATTCCTGTGAGGGCTTCTTTGGATGAATCGGTCAAAAACGGAAGAAAACGGGTACCCATAGCTCTCCCAAAACCTCTTCAATGACTCGCAAATCCGCATGCTTTGACGGTTTCCGCAAGAAGAGCTTTTCCAATCAACCAAACACACGGTCATTGTTGACCAACCAACTGGGGAAACAATATCAAAGACTGCCTGCGTCGGCCGCGCGTTCAGCACGTTTCCGAGGGACACCACGAGGAGGTGCAGGTCAGATTCTTGTCCCTCATGTAAAGAAACGCACGATAAGAGACCTTCTCCCTTTCAAAAGGGGGGGCTTGTACTTGCGAAGTTCCGACCGGCGAAAGAACACTGTTCGTATGAGCTCCGAATTCCTGTGAGGGTTTCTTTGGATGAATCGGTCAAAAATTCGAGAAAACGGGTACCCATAGCTCTCCCAGAACCTCTTCAATGACTCACAAGTGGGCATACCTTGGTTGGTTTCGCGCGAAACCTCAAAGACCAGCTTTTCGGATCACCAAATTCGTCCGACATCCTCGCCATTCATTGTGAACTTGTTCTTTGGTACTATTTCCTGTTTTTGTTGCGTTTTTCGCTCTCTTTCGAGTCGGCCTCTCACAAAGAGGCCGTATCTAGAAGGAAGGCTACAAACACTGAGAATCAATCCAATCCACGAGGGGGCCCGCAGGGCAACCGAGTGCGGGTTACTATATAATTATGTGGCTTGTCCGTCTGTCTGTCTGTCTGTCTGTCTGTCTGTCTGTTCGTCACAATGAAAAATTCCAAGCAAAAATTTCACCTTTGTCAAAAAAAAATTCTGAAAAACTCAAAATTCAGAATCCAGTTTCTATTGGTTTTCCTATGAACCAGACCCGCAAACCAGCCATTTTTTGGCAGCATCCAATTCCACAGGTCAGGTTACTATATAATTATGTGGCTTGTGTGTCTGTCTGTCTGTCTGTCTGTCTGTCTGTCTGTTCGTCACAATGAAAAATTCCAAGCAAAAATTTCACCTTTGTCAAAAAAAAATTCTGAAAAACTCAAAATTCAGAATCCAGTTTCTATTGGTTTTCCTATGAACCAGACCCGCAAACCAGCCATTTTTTGGCAGCATCCAATTCCACAGGTCAGGTTACTATATAATTATGTGCTTGTCCGTCTGTCTGTCTGTCTGTCTGTCTGTCTGTCTGTCTGTCTGTCTGTTCGTCACAATGAAAAATTCCAAGCAAAAATTTCACCTTTGTCAAAAAAAAATTCTGAAAAACTCAAAATTCAGAATCCAGTTTCTATTGGTTTTCCTATGAACCAGACCCGCAAACCAGCCATTTTTTGGCAGCATCCAATTCCACAGGTCAGGTTTGCCCGGGTTTGCAGGAGGTGTGCCCCCCTCTATCTCTTCCAATCAGGCTTGGCAACACAGGACCCCCAAAGAACGCGCAGAATGGGAAGCAAAAGGATGAGTGGTGGGAGTCCTGTGTGTCTAGGGGCTTGTCTCTCACTCAAGGCTTTTTGTTGGCTGGCTTGCTGGCTGCTGACTTGCTGGTGCTGACTTGCTGGTGCTGACTTGCTGGTGCTGACTTGCTGGTGCTGACTTGCTGGTGCTGACTTGCTGGTGCTGACTTGCTGGTGCTGACTTGCTGGTGCTGACTTGCTGGGTGCTGGCCTGGGTGGGTGTCTGCTGGTACTGCGCTGCCTGCTATGTGCTTCCTGCTGGTGCCTGCGTGTGCTGCCTGCCGTTGGTGCTGCCTGCCGTTGGTGCTGCCTGCTGCTGGTGCTGGCTGGTGTGTGCCTCCTGCTGGTGCTGCCTGGTGCTCATAATATTTTTTTCCAAAACTTGAAAATTCGAAAAATATACCCAAGTATCACAGTCCCCGTGCCAAAGATTGTTGCTATGCGTGTGCTTTGTCTGTCTCTAATCTGCCCAAAACTTCCACCGATTAGGGATCATCAGAACTATGAACACGCAGACCTCGAAAGGTTTGCTTCCTCCTGTTTTGTTTCCACTGCGGTTAGCCACATACAATGTCGTGAGACAAAGTTTTTTCGGCCAGTTGCGAGGAACTGCCTGCAGGAGTTGCTCAAAGCATGAACGTCAAGGACGCTCAACAAAGCCTATGGAGGGGCTCGCATCTGATCCAAAATGCTGGCATAGTGACACGGGTTGATCTTGCTGACTGGCTCGACAGGTACTCCCGCGTTGCAAAGTGCAGCTTCCTTTCAACCCTTCAAAGATAGGACAAAGCACGCACACAAGAGACAACCAATAGCCATTTTCCCCTCCCCCATCCTTCCTCCCAATGTTTTGGGTTCCTGGTTTGGTTCTGCTGATGCTGTGCTGCTTCTGCTGCTACTTCTGCTGCTGCTGCTTCTGCTGCTGCTGCTGCTGCTGCTTCTGCTCCTTCTCCCCCTGCTGGTGCTTCAGTCTTGCTGATGTTTCTGCTGCTACAAAAAAAAATGCGAATGAGTGGAAACCCCATGTGCTGACAACGGTGGCTACCTGTTCTTTGGGCCAAAAGGGGCCTGCCATGCCAGCACTGGGACATCTTTTCATTTCTTTACATTCATTTCTTTAAAATAAGAAGAAAAGTGTGGGCAAAAGGCTTAAAGCAACCTTCTCTTTTTTTTTTAAGGGGCTCTCGAGAGACAAGGCAGGTAGGGACACAGAACACCATAAGTAAATAAAAATCAAGCAAATGGGACGCGTCTGTGTTTTAATTTCCTGTTTAGGTTTCTTTGAAACGAAAGTTGCTGTCTGCCTTGCTGCTGCCTTGCTCCTCCTCTTGCTGCTCTTCTTGCTGCTACTCTTGCTCCTGCTGCTCTGCTGCCTTTCTCCGAAGCTGTGGAATTCTCGCAAAATCAAACACTGCAGTCAAGGACCTTCGCTTGCAAAGACTGCTTTCATTGCAAGCTCCGATTTCCTTCTTAAGCGCTTCAAACAAACTTCGTCTGTGTTATGATTTTCTGTTTATGTTTATTTGAATTCAAAGCTCCTATCCTGGCTGCTGCCTTCTGTTGGTGCTCTTCCTCCTGCTGATTAACCGCTGCTGTCTTGCTCTGGCTGCCTTGCTGCTGCTGCCTTGCCGCTGCTGCCTTGCTGCTGCTGCCTTGCTGCTGCTGTCCTGCTGCCGCTCCTGCCTTGCCGCTGCTGTCTTGCCTTGCTGCTGCTGCCTTGCCGCTGCTGTCTTGCTTCTGCTGCTGCATTGCCGTTGCTGCCTTGCCGCGGCTGCCTTGCCGTGGCTGCCTTGCCGTGCTGCCTTGCTGCTGCTGCCTTGCTGCTGCTGCCTTGCTGCTGCTGCCTTGCTGCTGCTGTCCTGCTGCCGCTCCTGCCTTGCCGCTGCTGTCTTGCCTTGCTGCTGCTGCCTTGCCGCTGCTGTCTTGCTTCTGCTGCTGCATTGCCGTTGCTGCCTTGCCGCGGCTGCCTTGCCGTGGCTGCCTTGCTGCTGCTGCCTTGCTGCTGCTGCCTTGCTGCTGCTGCCTTGCTTCTACTGCTGCCTGCCTTGCTGCTGCTGCCTTGCTGCTGCTGCTGCTTTCTTGCCGACCTTTTTTACGCCTGGGAAGAGTAGGTGCACAGCTCGGAGGCCAGATACGAAGTTAGGGGCTTTCACCCACAGGAACTGCTTGCCTTGGCCGCGTTTCGAAAAACACGTTTCCAGGGGACACCGCGAGGAGGTGGCAAGTCAGATTTTGTCCCCCAACCCCAAGACCACCCATTGAGAATTCCGGGGCCTTTGATGGCCAGCTTCTTGGACTTCACGACCTCTCAGGAGCACTTTGCTGAAGGAACACCGAAAACGTGATAGGCAACTGTTGCATGTCGAAATGGGGGGGCACGTTCTCCCGAAGTTGCGACCCTTGAAAGAACGTCGTTCGTAGGAGCTTCGAATTCCTGTGACGGTTTCGTTGGATGCATCGGTCAAAATATCAACAAAAATATGTACCCATAGCTCTGTCAGAACCTTTTCGCTGACTCGGAACTTCACATACCTTGACTGCTTCCACACGAACTCTCGAACACCAGATTTTTCAAGCACAACTCCGACCCGAACCATCTTGTGAATTTCTTTTCTTCTTCTAGTTCCTGTTTGCGTTGTGTGTGCTGAATCCTGTTTTCTTTCGAGTCGGCCTCTTCACACAAGAGGCCGAACCTGGACAAGAAGGCCCACATCGAAGCACTAAGAATCCATCAAATGCACGAGGGGGCCCGCAGGGCCACCGAGTGCGGGTTTGCGGGGTTTGCGGGTGTTGACTTCTTGTGCAGCAAGCTGGACCCTAAGTGCAATGCAAACAACACACCTTTCGTTCTGCCACTGTTTGTTGTAGGTGCTGTTGATGCTGTTGATGCTGTTGGTGCTGTTGATGCTGTTGATGCTGTTGATGCTGTTGATGCTGTTGATGCTGTTGATGCTGTTGATGCTGTTGATGCTGTTGATGCTGTTGATGCTGTTGATGCTGTTGCTGCTGTTGCTGCTGTTGCTGCTGTTGCTGCTGTTGGTGCTGTAGGTGCTGTAGGTGCTGTAGGTGCTGTTGGTGCTGTTGGTGCTGTTGGTGCTGTTGGTTCTGTTGGTGCTGTTGGTGCTGTTGGTGCTGTTGGTGCTGTTGGTGCTGTTGGTGCTGTTGGTGCTGTTGATGCTGTTGGTGCTGTTGGTGCTGTTGTTAAACTTGGGCAATGGTATGTGTTTGTTTCTGCTTCCTGACTCCTGCTGACGCTCCCCCCTCATCTTCTGATTCTCTATCTGCTGCCCCTGCTGCTGCCAGCTGTTACCCTGGCTGCCCCTCCTAGCTGATGCTCATCTTGCTTATTCCCCTGTTGATGCAGCTGCTGCTGCTCCTCTATCTGCTGCCCCTCTAGCTGCTGCTCCTCCAGCTGCACTCATCTTGCTCCTGCTCCTCTATCTGCTGCCCCTCTAGCTGTTCTATCCTCTAGCTGCTGCTCATCTTGCTTCTTTCTCTCTTGCTGCAGCTCTTCCTGCTGCTTCTGCTCCTCTTTCTGTTGCCCCTCTAGCTGTTTTATCCTAGCTGCTGCTCCTCTAGCTGCTACTCATCTTGCTTCTTCCCTCTTTGCTGCTCCTCGAGCTGCTCCTCATCTTGCTGCTGCTCATCTTCCTTCTTCCCTCTTGCTGTAGCTCTTCCTCTGCTTCTGCTCCTCTACCTGCTGCCCCTTCTAGCAGTCTATCATCTAGCTGCTGCTCCTCTTGCTTCTTCCTCTTGCTGCTCCTCCTCTATCTGCTGCCCCTCTAGCTGTTTTATCTTCTAGCTGCTGCTCCTCCTGTCTGCTGCTCATCACGCTACGGCTCGATAGCAAGACCTCAAATTCCCAAAGAGTCGCGTCTGAATGATAAAGAGCGGCCCAAGAACGACTGCAAATTGGCCGATAATCAAACAGCGGCGCAAGAACGACTGCAACTGTGGGCGGCAATGACAGATGACAGATGAACGGAGCTAGACCACAAATGTCCAAAGAGCCATGCCCGACTGACAGCAAACGGCCAAAGTGCGGTACGAGAACGACTGCAAATGTCCATAACACCTGTCTTTTTTTCCTTCAAGGACAGCAGATGACCGCAGAACGGTACCAGAATGACAGCCAATGTCCAAGGAGCGGCACCAGAACGACTGCAGATTGCCAGAGACTGCCCCAAGAATGACAGCCAATGACCAATGAACAGCGTTAGAATGACACAAATGCCCATGAGCCACGCCTGAATGACAGTGAACGGGCAAAGAGCGGCGCTAGAACGACTGCAATGGCCAAACTACAGAACGAGAACGACTGCAACTGGCCGGAGATCGCCCAGGAAGGACAGCCAATGACCAGCAAGCGGCACCAGAATGACAGCGAACGGCCATAGAGCGGTACCAGAACGACTGTGCCAGAATGCCAGCGAATGCGCCAGAACGACTGCAGATTGCCAGAGATCGCCCAGCCAATGACCAGCAAGCGGCACTAGAATGACTGCCTATGACCAACAAACGGCGCTAAAATGACCACAAATGCCCATGAGCCACACCTGAATGACGGACCAAGAGCGGCGCTAAAACGACTGCAATGGCCAAACTGCGGAACGAGAACGACTGCAACTGGCCGGAGATCGCCCAGGAAGGACAGCCAATGACCAACGAGCGGTACCAGAATGACAGTGAACGGCCATAGAGCGGTACCAGAACGACTGTGCCAGAATGCCAGCAAATGGCCAAGGAGCGGCGCCAGAACGACTCTCAATGACCAAAGAATGCCGCTAGAACGACTACAAATGCCCATAGAGCCTGAATGACGGCGGTCGGCCAAATGCAAATGTCCAAAGAACGGCGCTTGAACGACTGCAAATTGCCCAAGAGCAGCGCCAGCATGACTGAAAATGGCCAAACTGCGGCGCGAGAACGCTGCAACAGGCTGGAGACCGCCCAGGAATGACAGCCAATGACCAAAGAGCGGCACCAGAATGACAGTGAACAGCCACAGAGTGGTACGAGAACGACTGCAAATGTCTAAATCACCTTGCTTGAGGGACGGCAAATGACCAGCAAGCGGCACCAGAATGACTGCCGACGACCAAAGAACGGAGCTAGAATGACCACAAATGCCCAAAGAGCCGCGCCTGAATGACAGCGAACCGCCAAAGCGGTACTAGAGCGACTGCAAATGTCCAAAGCACCTTTGTTTGAAGGACGGCAAATGACTGCAGAACGGTGCCAGATTGACAGCCAATGGCCAAGGATTGGCACCAGAACGACTGCCAATCGCCAGAGATCGTCCCAAGAATGACAGCCAATGAATGACCAGCAAGCGGCACCAGAATTAACGAACAGCGTGACACGTGAATGGTATCGTTTGGCTGAACAGGAAACTGTCCAAACCTGTCAAAGAATCCTGATCAATCATCAGGCAAAGACAGTTGGATAAACAACAAAGACTGCCTGCGTCGGCCGCGCTTGCAGCGCGTTTCCGAGGAACACCACGAGGAGGTGCAGGTCAGATTTTTGTCCCTCATGTCAAAAACAAGCAATGAGCCATCGTCTGGACTTCGAAGCGGAGGATGATGAGGAATATCCTTTGTGTGACTCTTGATCCCTTTGAAGAGTTTCCTGCAGTTCACAGCGCCACCTTGCCAAAGGAGCTCTCAACAATGCGATGAGTGCCCCTGATGTCGAAATGGGGAAGAAGTTCCGATCTTCGAAAGAACGTCGTTCGTCTGTACTTCGAATTCCTGTGAGGGTTTCTTCAGATGCATCGGTCAAAACCATCATCAAATTGAGCACGCGCACCGCTCTCTGCACTTGTTCACTTAATCGCAAAAAAAATGGCATACTTCATTGTTTCCGGTGGGCGCCAAAACAACCGGCATTGAACCTCGTCACCCCGCCATCTTTTATTTTGGTGTCATGTTCTTCCGGTTGTTTTTATTACCTTTTTTGTCGTTTCGATTTGAATGGTTTCAACTTCTTCTTGCTCGAGTCGGGCCTCCCATAGATGAGAGGCCCCCTTTCCTGGACAAGACGGCCGCCTTCTTTCAAAGGTTCGGGATTCACGAGGGGGCCCGCTAGGGCCACCGAGTGCGGGTTTGCGGGTTTAAAATTCACCTTCGTCGAAAATTTTTATAAAACTCAAAAAAAAAAATTCAATAGGGTCCCCTACAGAAATCCGCGAAATAGCCTATAACCAGTCCAGGTGTCAGGATTGGTCGGGTTTGCAGCACAGGTTTGTAACGTTTTTGTGCACCGCACCAACGACTCTCAAACTTTCTTACAGGTACTGCTTTGAAGAATCCAGGGGCAGTCCGCAAACCCGAAAAAATTAAAGGAAGAGTTCGACATACTGTACTCACACTCTTGTGGCTTCCCCCTTTTGTGCATCACTTTACAACACACCTTTCGTTCTGCCACTGTTTGTTGTAGGTGCTGTTGATGCTGTTGATGCTGTTGATGCTGTTGATGCTGTTGATGCTGTTGATGCTGTTGATGCTGTTGATGCTGTTGCTGCTGTTGCTGCTGTTGCTGCTGTTGCTGCTGTTGCTGCTGTTGCTGCTGTTGCTGCTGTTGCTGCTGTTGCTGCTGTTGCTGCTGTTGCTGCTGTAGGTGCTGTAGGTGCTGTAGGTGCTGTTGGTGCTGTTGGTGCTGTTGGTGCTGTTGGTGCTGTTGGTGCTGTTGGTGCTGTTGGTGCTGTTGGTGCTGTTGGTGCTGTTGGTGCTGTTGGTGCTGTTGGTGCTGTTGATGCTGTTGGTGCTGTTGGTGCTGTTGTTAAACTTGGGCAATGGTATGTGTTTGTTTCTGCTTCCTGACTCCTGCTGACGCTCCCCCCTCATCTTCTGATTCTCTATCTGCTGCCCCTGCTGCTGCCAGCTGTTACCCTGGCTGCCCCTCCTAGCTGATGCTCATCTTGCTTATTCCCCTGTTGATGCAGCTGCTGCTGCTCCTCTATCTGCTGCCCCTCTAGCTGCTGCTCCTCCAGCTGCACTCATCTTGCTTCGTCCCTCTTTGCGGCTCCTCTAGCTGCTGCTCCTCTAGCTGCTCCTGTCTTGCCTCCAGTGGTTGCTCATCTTGCTTCCTTCTTGCTGCTGCTCCTCGAGCTGCTGCTCATCTTCCTTCTTCCCTCTTGCTGTAGCTCTTCCTCCTGCTTCTGCTCCTCTATCTGCTGCCCCTCTAGCTGTTCTATCCTCTAGCTGCTGCTCATCTTGCTTCTTTCTCTCTTGCTGCAGCTCTTCCTCCTGCTGCTCCTCTTTCTGTTGCCCCTCTAGCTGTTTTATCCTAGCTGCTGCTCCTCTAGCTGCTACTCATCTTGCTTCTTCCCTCTATGCTGCTCCTCGAGCTGCTCCTCATCTTGCTGCTGCTCATCTTCCTTCTTCCCTCTGCAAACCCGCAAACCCGCAAACCCGCTTGCTGTAGCTCTTCCTCCTGCTTCTGCTCCTCTATCTGCTGCCCCTCTAGCTGTTCTATCCTCTAGCTGCTGCTCATCTTACTTCTTTCTCTCTTTTTGCTGCAGCTCTTCCTCCTGCTTCTGCTCCTCTATCTGCTGCCCCTCTAGCTGTTCTATCCTCTAGCTGCTGCTCATCTTGCTTCTTTCCTCTTGCTGCTGCTCCTCGAGCTGCTGCTCCTCGAGCTGCTGCTCATCTTGTTCCTGCTCATCTTCCTTCTTCCCCTCTTCCTGTAGCTTTTCCTCTGCTTCTGCTGCTCCATCTGCTGCTCCTCTCTTGCCTCTAGCTGCTGCTCATCTTGCTTCTTTCCTCTTGCTGCAGCTCCTCGAGCTGCTGCCCATCTTGCTGCAGCTCTTCCTCCTGATTCTGCTCCTCTATCTACTGCCCCTCTAGCTGTTTTATCTTCTAGCTGCTGCTCCTCCTGTCTGCTGCTCATCACGCTACAGCTCGATAGCAAGACCTCAAATTCCCCAAGAGTCGCGTCTGAATGATAAAGAGCGGCATAAAGCAAACGGCCAAAGTGCGGTACGAGAACGACTGCAAATGTCCATAACACCTGTCTTTTTTTCCTTCAAGGACAGCAGATGACCGCAGAACGGTGCCAGAATGACAGCCAATGTCCAAGGAGCGGCGCCAAAACGACTGCAGATCGCCAGGGATTGCCCCAAGAATGACAGCCATTGACCAATGAACAGCGTTAGAATTACACAAATGCCCATGAGCCACGCCTGAATGACAGTGAACGGGCAAAAGAGCGGCGCTAGAACGACTGCAATGGCCAAACTACGGAACGAGAACGACTGCAACTGGCCGGAGATCGCCCAGGAAGGACAGCCAATGACCAAAGAGCGGCACCAGAATGACAGTGAACGGCCATAGAGCGGTACCAGAACGACTGTGCCAGAATGCCAGCCAATGGCCAAGGAATGCGCCAGAACGACTGCAGATTGCCAGAGATCGCCCCCAGAATGACAGCCAATGACCCGCAAGCGGCACTAGAATGACTGCCTATGACCAACGAACGGCGCTAAAATGACCACAAATGCCCATGAGCCACACCTGAATGACGGACCAAGAGCGGCGCTGAAACGACTGCAATGGCCAAACTGCGGAACGAGAACGACTACAACTGGCCGGAGATCGCCCAGGAAGGACAGCCAATGACCAACGAGCGGTACCAGAATGACAGTGAACGGCCATAGAGCGGTACCAGAACGACTGTGCCAGAATGCCAGCAAATGGCCAAGGAGCGGCGCCAGAACGACTCCCAATGACCAAAGAATGCCGCCAGAACGACTACAAATGCCCATAGAGCCTGAATGACGGCGGTCGGCCAAAGAGCGGCGCTAGAACGACTGCAAATGTCCAAAGAACGGCGCTTGAACGACTGCAAATTGCCCAAGAGCAGCGCCAGCATGACTGAAAATGGCCAAACTGCGGCGCGAGAACGACTGCAACAGGCTGGAGACCGCCCAGGAATGACAGCCAATGACCAAAGAGCGGCACCAGAATGACAGTGAACAGCCACAGAGTGGTACGAGAACGACTGCAAATGTCTAAATCACCTTGCTTGAGGGACGGCAAATGACCGCAGAACGGTGCCAGACTGACAGCCAATGACCAGCAAGCGGCACCAGAATGACTGCCAACGACCAAAGAACAGAGCTAGAATGACCACAAATGCCCAAAGAGCCGCGCCTGAATGACAGCGAACCGCCAAAGAGCGGTACTAGAGCGACTGCAAATGTCCAAAGCACCTTTGTTTGAAGGACGGCAAATGACTGCAGAACGGTGCCAGATTGACAGCCAATGGCCAAGGATTGGCACCAGAACGACTGCCAATCGCCAGAGATCGTTCCAACAATGACAGCCAATGAATGACCAGCAAGCGGCACCAGAATTAACGAACAGCGTGACACGTGAATGGTATCGTTTGGCTGAACAGGAAACTGTCCAAACCTGTCAAAGAATCCTGATCAATCATCAGGCAAAGACAGTTGGATAAACAACAAAGACTGCCTGCGTCGGCCGCGCTTGCAGCGCGTTTCCGAGGAACACCACGAGGAGGTGCAGGTCAGATTTTTGTCCCTCATGTCAAAAACAAGCAATGAGCCATCGTCTGGACTTCGAAGCGGAGGATGATGAGGAATATCCTTTGTGTGACTCTTGATCCCTTTGAAGAGTTTCCTGCAGTTCACAGGGCCACCTTGCCAAAGGAGCTCTCAACAATGCGATGAGTGCCCCTGATGTCGAAATGGGGAAGAAGTTCCGATCTTCGAAAGAACGTCGTTCGTCTGTACTTCGAATTCCTGTGAGGGTTTCTTCAGATGCATCGGTCAAAACCATCATCAAATTGAGCACGCGCACCGCTCTCTGCACTTGTTCACTTAATCGCAAAAAAAATGGCATACTTCATTGTTTCCGGTGGGCGCCAAAACAACCAGCATTGAGCCTCGTCACCCCGCCATCTTTTATTTTGGTGTCATGTTCTTCCGGTTGCTTTTATTACCTTTTTTGTCGTTTCAATTTGAATGGTTTCAACTTCTTCTTGCTCGAGTCGGGCCTCCCATAGATGAGAGGCCCCCTTTCCTGGACAAGACGGCCGCCTTCTTTCAAAGGTTCGGGATTCACGAGGGGGCCCGCTAGGGCCACCGAGTGCGGGTTTGCGGGTAAGGTTGGCCCACATCAAGGCTTCTAAAAGGTCAGGCCCTTCAGAAAAGTTGGCCCACATGAAGTATTCTAAAGGTCAGTCCTTCAGGAAAGTTGGCCCACATCAAGGCTTCTAAAGGGCAGTTTCTGCAGAAAAGTTGCCCCACATCAAGGCTTCTAAAGGTCAGTACCTTCAGAAAGGTTGGCCCACATCAAGGCTTCCAAAAGGTCAGGCCCTTCAGAAAAGTTGGCCCACATGAAGTATTCTAAAGGTCAGTCCTTCAGGAAAGTTGGCCCACATCAAGGCTTCTTAAGGGCAGTTCCTGCATAAAAGTTGGCCCACATTAAGGCTTCTAAAGGCAGTTCCTGCAGAAAGGTTGGCCCACATCAAGGCTTCTAAAAGGTCAGGCCCTTCAGAAAAGTTGGCCCACATGAAGTATTCTAAAGGTCAGTCCTTCAGGAAAGGTGGCCCACATCAAGGCTTCTAAAGGGCAGTACCTTCAGAAAAGTTGGCCTACATCAAGGCTTCTAAGGTCAGTCCCTCAGAAAAGTTGGTCCGACCACTTTCCCTGCAGCCGGCCTTGGCGAAGGCGGGGAGGCTACGCTATTGTGGCCCTACCTTGCGCAAAGCGGTCGCGTGTTTGGCTATGCCCCGAAGACGAAGATAGAGGCTGAGAAGGAAGGATGGACGGATGGGAGGTACAGGTTGACACGGTTTGACACAGGTAGTGACAGGATCCGCGGCAAGGAGAGCACGAACCGTTCCACCCGAGGTCGTGCGGGTACGCACAGAGACGATGCTCGTGCTCGAGTCGCAGCTGGGACGAACATGCACGCCTTCAATGATGAGGCCTGTGGGATGTACGTATTTTCCACGTATGGGGAGGAAAGGATTGGACGTGCTGGTGGGACGCCTTCGAAGACGGCACCTCCTGGAAGAAGGGGCAGAAGAGGATAAATTAGTGGGTTGCTCAGGGTAGTCGAAGGCCTGACAATCACACTAATGCAACAAACTTACACAATTAGTGGGCGGCGGAGACGCAGCGCATGGAGGTAGGCATGGATGCCTGCAACAGGATATGCCGATGTGCGGAGTCGGCGGCGAAGAGATGGAAGAGCGGACTTCGCCCTGGAGACGCCCGAAGCGACACCGAAGTCGAGATGCAAGCTGCGACCATTGGCCCAAAGCACCACAAGCGGCGGATGCCGGCGCCAACACCGCCATCGAGAACGCCGCAGAAGGCGACGACACTAGGACGGCCGCTGGCAACGGGGCGGCGGCGTAAGGACTCGCCATCATCGAAGACAGAGACGTGCACTCTGCGGCGGGCAGAGGTGCAAGATAAAGTGCCAGTGACGAAGTGAGGAGTCACGAAAGAGAGCAGATGCAGATTATCGCCACAGGCTCTTTGCATGCTAACCCTAACCACCACAGTTACAGTCGAAGACGGCAATTCGAGCGAGGAGTAAGGTTGATAACCAAAATGTGAGGCACGATGGCCATCCTGAAAGCAGGGTTGCAGGATGATGCTTGGCCGAGGATAAAGTTGCTATGGCGACTGGGACAGAGAGATAACGCAAGATAGAGAGTCCTCCTTATGGGGTGGTCACGCCTTCGCAGTCCCAGGGCCTCCACCCACCTGCATACGGTCGTCGACTGACCTTTCCCGAGACGAGTTGGAATGCGGGTACCATCTTTCCGGAGATTTCCGGTTCCTCCCGTACTCTACAACTCCCCACATAAGTGAACGTGGACTCCGAAGTGTGACACTCCTTTCAACCGGGTGCACGAATTCAGAATTCCGGGATGGGTTGACCCACTGTTTCCGATGCGGCTTCCAATCCATCATCGAAGGCTAACCTCAGGTGCAAGAGCGGTGCTCGTCGTTCGGGGACCAGATGGGGGAAGACGACTGGTCTGCCCGGTTTACACGTGACTGCTGTGTGGTCAGAAGTGGGAATGTCATCGGAGATGGCGGGCATGAATACTTCTTGCCCAACCAAAACCCAAGAGGGAATTGGAGAGTTTGACATCAGAATGGCAAACTCGTGGTACCGAAGGTTGCAACCACAAACAGAAGAGTCAGATAATGATTGAACCTGCGCACATGCACAAGACGCGTCCTGTTCAACTTCTCCCTGTGTCGAAAGACTCAAGGCAGGTCCTGCAGGTTTTCCAGCTACTGCTGGTTCGCCTTGAGGCCCTCCGAATCCGCAGGCTGCAGGGTATGCCTCAACAACTGCCTAGGAGTCCAAGCTACAGTTGGTAGATGCATCCGAGTTCTCTCGCACGGTAAGAAACGCCCTGCGAGCTGTCGAGGTGGCCAAGGAGGATCGGAGGAGGACGAACACGGACGGCTCAAGAGAGACGCGTCCGAAGCATACTAGCACACCTGCCTGCACACCTCACCCGTCACCCAACTACCCACCTGTTCATCCATCCACCGACCTGCCCACCCCCATCCACCCATCTGTCCACTGTTGACCAACTACAATTGCCCACCCACCGCCAGCCCCAAATTTTCCCACAAAAAACGGGCTGAGTATCGGGGAGTTTCGGGGAGTTTCGAGGAAGTGTCGGGGAGTTTCCGCGAACTTACCAGGAGCCCGGACCAGGTGGGGCAGGTTGTGTGAAGGTTTATTGCAGATTTATCGAGTTACCTGGTGCATCTTCGATTTAGGTAACTCCCGCTCGATGAGAGGAGGCAAGGGTCTGTCAAAAGGCAGCATCAACAACGTGATGATCTGTTAATACAGACGGGGCGGATTTCGATGGAAAGAAGATAGCAAGATTGGAGCAAACGACCTAGTGGGCTTCATTCAACGACGTCGATCTAGGTCGTTTGCATGGCCGAGACTCGGACTCATCTGGTTGGTGTCGAGGAAAAGGGTAGAGAAGGCGCCGGTTGCCAAAGAGGCTCTTTTTGGCCATGGCATACAACTCTGCTTTTGCTTTTGCGGTCATGTAAGAGTTTAGCGCCGTGTCGGAACTATCTTTATTGGCCGCTTCATGCTCAAGACCATACCACAAAAGGGACAACGAGGCTCTCGAAACAGACGGTGATGTACCACAGTATGTCAAGCCAGTCGTCCCATTGATGGCTTCGAGCGTCTTTTCTCCCGCCATCCACAACAAGCACAGATTGGATGCGAATGATGCCTTTTCGTCATTGTCGACATTATAGGTGCTGTCATCAAGAATCATGCCAGTGCACAAAATCAATGGATGCTGCACTTGAATATCATTGTTCTTTTTGGTATGCTCCAACCTGCAGCAAAGTGCACGGCGGAGTGTGGTGTTTCCATACTTTCGGCCGCAAACAAAGTACTTTGGGAAAACCCAATTTGCTGGAGGATCACTTGTTGCACCCTGCATTCCGAGTACCATCCAAGACGCAATTTTGTCACTGCAGCTTGCAATACGGTGATCAAGGGGTACAGCAGCCGCGGGAGTCATGCCGACCGGGGCTGAGATGCCTGTCCGCACCCACTTTTGAATGCCATCAACAGACGGCTCTACGTCGTCTTCGTTGTCGTGAAAGTCGCCTTTGACAGTAACTGCTACTTGTCCAGCAGCCCGTGCTGAAACATTAAACGCAGGATGCGGGAGCGAATCAGGTGTCCCTGTATTTTTGGCCCACTTCTTTAGGCAGCTATTACCACAGGGGGCGGTGCTCGTGTAAAAAGCGAGCTCTGCTCCTGCATTTACCATCTTCCAGTAGAGGGTCTTGTGAACAATGTACCACTTCTTGAACCCGCGACGAGCTAATACCTCAGCATGAGCATCCCGGACTCTGTGACTATTGCCATCCGCTTCTGCAAGCACTGTCGGAGAAAGAAACTTGGTACCTTGTCCAAGAGAAAGGCAGTAGAATGAACACAGCTTGTCGTCGCTTGTTTTACCAGGGCCGAAAGTTGATGCAGCCTCCGAGGCATACGGGCAGTTAGCTTCAACAATGAGCACAATACCAGCAATCACTGTTTGCTTCGGCGGCATTTCACCATCAGGCACTTGCTCCTTTCGCGCAGCCAGGAGGGATTTGTACTTGTGTACAACGCAATGCGCAATGTCGTCTGCTTTTGTGCACGACGCAATTCGCCTCTTTTCGGCATGCCGTATTGCATGCTTGAGCAATGGCTCCTCGGTTGTCATTAGTTATTGTTTCTTGTCATTGGACACTCTGTTCGGTTTGTTTGTGACGTAGATGCAAGAGGTTTCTGTCGCACAATGAAGAAGGTCACGAAGCTTTGGGTGTCATCAAGCTACCAAGCTACCCAGTGGTATGACCCGGCCCCTCGTGACCAGCTGAGACCTTGCCCTGTATTTTCCAGGTACCAGCCCTGAAAAAATAGTTTAAAATGGTCATGCTTATGTGTTTTTGTGGTGAATCTTTTGTCTCCTTCTGTTTTTCTTCGGTCTCTCTTGTGGTCTCCCGTTCTTACAAAGGAAAAAAAAAATCTCCCCATCGGTGCTGGCGTGGAGGCCCCTTTCGCAGCAAGGCCAAAAAACAGGAACCACAGATGCCAGCACATGGGTACTTCACTGGCTTACCATTTAAAAAAAAAAAAAGAACATTTCCGGAGTTGGGGCTTGCACTGATAAACGAAGCAACGGACGATCAGCATCAACTGACCAAAGGTGATGGAAATGATAAGGCAAAAGTTTCTTGTTCTTCGCGTGTACAGGGTATAAACCTCTCTGGGGGGGGTTTTCCTGTATTAGCACTTTTTTCGTTGGCTTCGTTTTCTCTTTCATGTGCAACCGTTGTTCCGGAAATGTTCCCGTCAGTACAGATGTACTAATAAAAAAAAAAAAAAAAAGTCATCAACCATGTATGTACTAAGCACACAGGATATTCGGTTGCATTTAATAGACAATTCCTTTGGATTGTCGCTTGCATCTTCTTACAGTGCCACGCCGGAAACTAGAACCCGCCTAGAGATTCACCTGCCTCACAGTGCGCTAGCTGCAAAGCTACTCGAAGCAGAAAAGAACGGCAGAGAGTGAAGTGTCGAAACTATTCACATCATCACACACATTGCCAAAGCGCAATGCTGAAAGCACCAGTTAGCATTGTCATTTGAAGCCCGCAGTGCACGAACTTTGCAAGATCGGAGGTAGCAGAGTCATTGTGACAACCAAAACACAACCAACCAGTAATGGTGTATCCCCGCAAACCCGTCTCTTCAATGGTAACTTTGTGGCTACTTGTGAAGTGAAGGAGTTCTTGGTGAAAATTCTTCAAGATGGGCAAATGAGTGATGCAATGTGGCCGAGTCACGCCCACTAAAGTACGCACGTTCTGCTACTTCTTCTTCGTTTTTGTGCCGCTTTCCTTTGCCTGCTGCAGGCGCTCCAACTCGGCTACCTGAGGTGTTGAGTAGATAGTGTGGTATTCATTTGCTTGCGAATGACTCCCCACCAACGCAACAAGAAGTGGGGCAGCATCGTGATTTGGCGTCGCCCCAGCTGGGTCACGACAGGTGAGTGGCGTCACCATAAGCGAGCAAGGCGAGACGCGACGGGAGACACCACCCCACCGCCGCTAATCAACGGGGCGCCCACGCCGGGGGGGGGATCTTGTTTTCCCAAATACTTGAATGCCCCCCCTCCCCCGACTGTAGCAGTGGAAGGTGTAAACTTGGAGACTGCTACAGTAGTCCTGCACGAGACTTGGGCACGTGACCCGCTTTGAGAACCCTGGAGCCCGGCATGTGTGCCGTTTACGGGATACATGTCGGCTTCCTACTCGTGGGGGACCAAGGTAGGCACTCTCACACCTCAAAACCGGACCAACCACTATACTTTGGCAGGTATGCAACCCCCCCCAGCAGCGGTGTCGGGGTAAAGCTGCCACCCAAACCCCTGTGAGCAGTTAGTGTGCAGACCACGAAAAAGCCAGGCTGGGTAACCAGTTGCGAGTGAAAACGCAGCGCGCCGGGGGTAACACCGCCAACACCAGTGCCCCGGTCCAGCTGCCCGGGAACCCGTGACCGTCTGTGTCGAAACCTCCGGGCTAGGTCGACGACGCCACGCCGGAAACGACGATGTCGGCTTCCTACTCATGGGGGACCAAGGTAGGCACTCTCACACCTCAAACCCGGACCAACCACTAACGCAACAAGAAGAAAGGGTATTTAGAGAATATGTGTGAGCTCACTAACCTGGTAGTTTGGCATGACTAGAACCATCTGGTCCTGACAAAAATATCGGGAAGTATCGGGTACATTCGGGGAGTTTCAGGAAATTTCCTTTGTGGCGACCACTTTCCCTGCAGCCGGCCCTGGCGCAGGCGGGGAGGGGGCTACGCCATTGGTTCTACCTTGCACAGAGAGGTCCTGTTTGGCATGCCCCGAAGAGGAAGATAGAGGCTGGGAAGGAAGGATAGACTGGGGGTTACAGGTTGACGGTTTGACACAGGTAGTGACAGGATCCGCTGCGGCAACGAGAGAACGAGAGAAGGAACCGTTCACCAGAGGTCGGGTACAGAGACGATGCTCGTGCTCGAGTCGCAGCTGGGGACGAACAGGCACGCCTTCAATGATGAGGCCTGGGTCATGGACGTATTCTCCACGTGTGGGGAGGAAAGGATCGGACGTGCTTGTGGGACGCCTTCGAAGACGGCACCTCCGGCAAGAAGGGTAAATTTAGTGGGCGGCGGAGACCCAGCGCATGGAGGTGGGCGTGCCCAGGCACACCACCAAGTACGAGAGTGCAAGCGTCGACAAGCGTCGGTAGCGCGCTGCTGCGAGGCACACCACGCGGCAGGGCACGGCCTTGCCGCGAAGTATTGCGAGAAGCACAGGACGCAGTGCGGGACGTGCAAGACGATCGCGGAATAATGCAGGGCCACGGGTGCCTGCAGCACGATATGCCGATGTGCGAAGACTGCAGGGCATATTTTATTTGCGAAGTCGGCGGCCAGGACAGTGCTGCAAGCGGGGCATCACCACCGCCGGGTGCTACAGCAACAACCCGAGCACGACCAGCAAAAGAGCCGGAAGCGCGGGCCTGACGCACGAAGCGACACCGAAGTCGAGACGCAAGCTGCGACCATCGACCCAAAGCGCCACTAGGGAAGCGGCGGATGCCGGCGCCAACACCGACATCGAGAACGCCGCAGAAGGCGACAACACCAGGACGGCTGGCAACGAAGCAGCGGAAGGACTCGCCATTATCGAAGACAGAGAGGTGCACTCAGAGGTAGTCACGATAGAGAGCAGATGCAGATTATCGCCTCAGGTTCCTTGCATGCTAACCCTAACCACCAGTACCAGGGACAGAAGATGGCAACCCGAGCGAGGAGTAACCAAAGTGAGAGGCACGATGGCCATCCGGAGATTTCCGGTTCCTCCCGTACTCTACAACTCCCCACATTAAGTGCACGTGGACTCCGAAGTGTGACACACCTTTCAACCGGGTGCACAAATTCAGAACTCCGGGATGGGTTGACACACTGTTTCCGATGCGGCCTTCCAATCATTGAAGGCTAACCTCGGGTGCAAGAGCGGTGCTCGTCGTTCGGGGACCAGATGGGGGAAGACGACTGGGTCTGCCCTGGTTGAACCTGCGCACATGCACAACCTCCCTGTGTCGAAGTGCTCAAGGCAGGGTTTCTGGGAGTTTCTGGGAAGTGTTGGGGAGTTTCGGGGAACTTACCAGAAGCCCGGACCAGGTGGACTATATGAGAAAGAGGTCGGCTAAGGCAACAGCCAAAGTTTGAACTACACACCCTGTCTTCTAAGCTGCTAAGCTTCTCTGTCGTCAGTGAAGCTACTTCGGCTGATACTGCTTCTATTTGTTTCTTTAAGCTAGTATGTTGCGGAAGATTCTGCACAGCTTTCGGAGGGCTGACGGCATCACCATCCGAGACAGCTTCTGGGGCGTTCGGACGAGGGGTCTCCTCTTGCTTGCTGCCGGTGTCTTCCTCGATCTCACTTACTGCAGCACGAGGTGTCTCGCACTTGGCAGCCAAGTGCAACGGCTTGAACTCTCTTGGTTGGCTCACTTGCGATTTGAAGTGCGAAGCTTTCAGGCATAACTGCATCGGCGGTGTGAAACAATAAAGATAGAGCTTATAGTGACGAAAGTACGTCGCTATAACGTATTGGTGGATGGCTCTCACCTCAGCAATATCGAAGACCTGAATCGATCGTGGCGGGCGCTGCACAGAATGATTCGCTAACTGTAAGTTGTTGTTTCAGCCTATTACATGTGAGATGCGAGCGAGTGCAAGTGTCTGATACTAGGATACTCTGATGTCTGCTGCGGGATGCCGGGCTCGCGAGCAGGTGGGTGTTGAACATTCAATAGCCGAGTCGATGCCAAAAGGAGGGGGGGGGGGGTCCCTTGCAAAGTCGTTGGGGGCTCTCAGGGTAGTGACAGCACTGCCCCCCCCCCCCCCTTCTACAGTGCAGTTGCCTTGGAGACTGGGTGGTCGAATTCTCTAAGGTGAAATGGTCAAAATTCCCTGGCAAAAGTGGGCCCACAAAAAAATTTCAAAGTGTGGTTTTTGGGGTATTTGGGCCAAAAAAAATTTTTTTTTCTGACCACCCACCGTGGTGACCACCTAAGAGAGTGACAGGTAGCGTCCCCCCTCCACACGGTGAACTCCAGCCTCTGAGCTGGAGTGGATCGGGAGGTCCTAGGAGAGGGTGTGGTCACACCCGCAAAGGGCATGTGCCACACCCGCAAAGGGCATGTGACACCCGCAAAGCGGGTGTGGAAACAGGGGATTTCGGTGGAAATACCTTGGTTCTCATCGGTATTCTGGACCGGCCTTGTTTCTTTTGGAATGCAACATGTTCCTTTTGAACCTCAACCCCCTCTGGATTATGTTTGTTCATTGAATTACCTCAGAATACGACTCCCAGTGCCCTTCTCTCATGGGGTTGGGCCAGTTTCGCTTGTTACTGGGGCCATGGTTTTGTATTGGGGTTTTTTGCTGTGTCTACCTTTTCTTGATTGTTAGACTCTATGTAGTGCAACAGCAGTGAATCGGAACTTGACAGATCGTGGGGTTCCACCGTTATCCACCGTTGTGTGGACCCCCAAACTGCAGACTGTAGGGGATTTCTTGTGGCGGCGGTCTGGATTTTGCGTCAGCAGGTGGACAACAACAAGGAGAAAAAGAACTCGAGAACAACCGGCGATAAAACAAACATAGCATAACTTTGTGGGAACTTACAAAGGAAGGAAGGACAGATCAAGTCTTCGATCAGAGCAAGTTATGTCATGTGCTGGCGGATGTGCCGTGTCCACGCACCCTTTGATCCAAGCTTTCTCCAGCACAGCTTGCATCGAAGAGGCTCATCGAAGAGAGCAGGATGCTTTTTTTGGACATGCTGACTCATTCCAGCTGCCTTTACTTTTACACGACATGCAGGGCATTCAGCCATGCAGTGGCATTGAATGCGGTCGCGATGTGCTGCGTCGATATGGGCAGCCATCGAGGATTCCACAGCTTTTTTGCCACAAAAGTCGCACGGCAAATATGTTTCCGTTTCTTCTTCCTCTTCCTCTTCCTCTTCGTCTTCTTCTTCGTCTTCGTCTTCTTCGTCGTCTGCTTTCTCCTCACACTCCTCTGCTGCATCGCTATCACCCGCTTCCTCCAATTCCTTCTGAGCTCTCTGCACGAGGTTCTTGGTGAGGTTCTTGTCTGGCACAAACAGCGGCAGTTGTGGGGGGGCTGTCGGCGCCTCGCAGTTGCACACACGAATCGTTCCAGTTCCACCCGCAAACCGGAACGCCGTATAGGGCCTTCCACGAAAGACGAAGTTGGTTTTCATGGGCTAGATTGCTACGCGCATTGCGGTGCAGGCAATCGCAAATCAAAACTGTTTGTTTTCCGCGAAGCCTGTCTGGGACAGATCCGCAACCTTCCACGGAAGTCGGCGGGCTCTCCGTTTTTCCTCCGCGCATGCCAGATCTACCTCGCAGGTTTTTGGGCTGCTGATCATGGGCACGTCAGCTTTCCGCTCTCCGTTTTCTGCCTCCTCAGCTTCATCCGAACACTGCAATGGAAGGGCATCCATGCGATCCCACCAATGGCTGAGGCTGTGGCAATACGCATTCGTTGTTGAGCCCTTTCGCACGCTTTCCATGAGGTGGAGGAAGATGTGCGCAGATAAACGGGCACGCAAAAAGGGGATGCGGGCGGCAGTTTCTTTTTGACCCCAGTAACGCCAGGGTACGTCCGAATACCGGAATTCGGCAAGGTCGCTTAGGCTGATGAATAGCCAGCGAAATGTTGGTGATAGCTCTCGTTGCGCCATCATGGAGACTACCTTCCTCACGTGCGCTTCGGTAGCATTCTGGCTGACATCGATGTTCAAAGTGCTGCACAGGCCTCGAAGTGCCGACGTACTCTCAGCATCCAGCTCCTTGAACAACGCCAACCCCATACCCCCATACCCTTTATGTCGTGCAGGGCTGGAGAAACGTAGTGTGCTGATGGTGCCACTGCGCTCAGCAGCGAAATGCTTAAATTGCGCTTTCTTCCGGTCGACGACAGTTACGGACGGGACAAAACCGCCGGTTTCTGGGTATACCAGGGACATCGACAGACGTGTGCGCGCGTTGCGCGATCTCAGCGAGTTTCTTGCTGTGTACCCGTCGGTATACAGTACGCCAACAAGCGGTACGGAAGACAATCTTGCGGATTCACGCCACCCCTCCTCTTCCAAGACCTTGAACGCACCTGCTAAGCCCCGTTGCAGTCTCTCCTTTACTCGAGAGCGCGACTCCTTCTCCACTTTTCTGCAGCGCTTCACGGACACCCCGATACTCATGCTAGTACGCCGCTTGTGCGACTTATTGACAAGGTCTAGCTTTCTCTGGGAGGTCCGTGTTGCATAACGCTCTTCGATGAGAGTTTTGCCCACTTCTAACACAGCAGCGTTTGCGGATTGCATGGTTTAATTATTTGTCTTCCTGTGATGAATGAGTCCTTCGATATCGTCTCTGGGCCCCTTATCCACGGACATGGTGTGACCAGATGAATATTGCGGAAGCACTTGATCAGCGCCAGACTAAAAGGAAGCTCGCAGCAGAAAACGGAAAAATAGAGGCCAGAGTGATGCTGCCGCCGTTATCTGCGGACCTCCACGGACATGATGACCTGATCAGCGCGGCAGTGAAGGGAAGCTCGCAGAAGAAAACAGAAAAAGAAAGGTCAAAGTGATGCTGCCGCCCGTGCGGGAACACCGCCGCAGGAGGCCCTCACGAGCGGAAGTTTACGGGTGACTGGTACGATGAGGCGGTGGGACGCAGAACTGGCGAACAGAAGAGTTCTCAATACGAACTGCGGCCTGGAGGATGCTGAGGACACAGGACCCTACATGTCCTCAATGTCCTCTTCAATCAGCAGTGCCTGCTGTTCTTCCTCCTGGGGATCATTGTCGCCCGTCAGACCCAGCCCCATGATCTGGCGGTACTGCTCGTCCAGGTCCACGGCCGCCACTCCCTCGCCAGCAAGTGCTGCACCCTGCGCAATGGGGACCTTCACTTGCCACAAGCCAAGGTGGAGCTGTCTGCAGAGCACTGGCTTCTGGTCGTCAGCGGGCTCGTCGAGGACGTAGGTGGTTGGGTACAGACCCGATGGCACACTGCTGCCCGCGGGGACAACACGTACGCACTCGAGAGTGACTGTTGTGCCCACCACCTTGTAATTAACCTGTGTAAACAGGCCTTCGACGAGGGTCACATGGAACCCTTGCTCTTTTGCACCCGGCGTCGTAATTGGGAAGGCGATGCGTATGGGCTTCGACGGCTCGTCCGCATCCGTGTTCTGGGCCTGCGTAATGGACGACAGAACGGCCAGGAGATCCGCTCCGCGGAACGTGGGCTTAGTGGCTTGAACCACTTTGTTGTACAGCGCGTGCTTAGCATGTGTCTGCTGTCTCCACGCCGTGATCGGCTTGCTTCTGAGCGTGACACCAACAACCTTCACATCTTGGACGTTGCGCACTTTGCTTTCAATGCGGTATTGATCCGGAAGGGTTCTCGCCTTCGTCATTGCTGTAACCTCCCCCGCTGTGAATTTCGGCGGCTTTATGAAGTCGGTGATGACCTGCATCAACAACGGCGACTTTTTGTGGAGTCTTACTCCTGTCACCTCGGAAACGAGCTGACTTGAGGACAGTGGCATCGTTGTGTTTAAGAGTGTGTGAGTCGCTGGATGATGTTTTCTTGAGGTATCAACGAACAGGTATCTGAGAAATTGGGGGAAAAGGCAAAGTCAGTCCAGAATACTGATGAGAACACAGGTATTTACACACGAGAATCCAACTTTCACACCCGCTTTTTGGGTGTGGCACATGCCCTTTGCGGGTGTGGCACATGCCCTTTGCGGGTGTGGCACATGCCCTTTTCGGACCTCCCGATTTAACTCCATCTCAGAGGCTGGAGTTCACCGTGCAGTGAAAATAGCCTGTATATAGGGGGGGGGGTCAGGTCAGATTACTCCGCAATCTGGCCGCTTAGGGCCACCCCTGGGGGGGGGGGGGGGGGGGGGTTGGGCGAAAAAATCCCCGCATAGTTCACCAGGGTCTGACGGGTACTGAGGCCCCATACCCTTCCTAAAACATCATTCTGCGTTCAAATACGCCCTCAGAAGCCTCCGGAGAGCCTTCTATGATGTCCCAAATGCGATTTTGTGGGTTTTTAGGGGGTCCCCCCGTCTGCTGGCCGTAAACCGCCATAGAAGACACATATGCAACCTGAAGCTGGGTCGCTCCTCGGAGCAAAATCTCGGCCTAAACACACGTTTTCGGCGTTCTCTATCATTCTCCAGGTACATTCGACCCTCGGACTTCATAAATTATCTCGCTTACAGGTGTTCCGGGGTGTGCAAAAACAAGGCGAATGGACCCTACAGACCGTACCACGCCCTGCCTGTCTATACAGGCTTTGGGGTCGAATTGCGCCGCCTTGGCGCCATGTGCACCGTTTTGGTCTCGTTTGTGCTGCTTTGGGATCCACTAAGAACTCTGGTCTGATTTGCGGGACGCTTTGCTCGGTTTTGGTGCCCACTTTCACCGTTCAAAGTGCATCCAGTGGTGAAGACTTTGCGCCGAAGCTGGAGAGGAAGCGACCCAGTAGGCGCCACTTCACCGTGAGCGGGTCTCGGAACAGGACTCAAACTGTGGCCCAGGTGATACTGCCGACCATGGCGGGTGTGTGCGCCACACAGTTTGTCTGACCAAGCTCACTGCACAGGAGCTTGCCACACATCCCTCGGGTCATGTGCCGCCTGTGCAAAGACATCCAGCGAGAAGCACTTTGCAGCCATGGGTGAGAAAGATGCCAGAAGGGAAGACATTGCCAGGAAAGCTCTGAAAGCCTGCCCTGAAAGCGGTGAAGCCTGCTTCAAAATCATGAAGTGAACGCGTCGTAGTCAACCGCTTGAGAACGGCTGATGATCGCCTGTTACTTAACGCTTGTCCTACTTCGTTCACCAAGCCTTGCAGAATCACCAGAATAGCATAACATGATGCAGGTAGAAGCCTGAACAGGCCTTAGAACAGTGAAAGTGGGCGCCAAAACCGAGGAAAGCGTCCCGCAAATCAGACCAGAGTTCTTAATGGACCCCAAAGCAGCACAAACGAAGCCCGAAACGGTGGATGTGGCGCCAAAGCCGGTGCAATTTGACCCCAAAGCCTGTATAGACAGGCAGGGCGTAGTTCGGTCTGTCCCCAATGCAGGGGGCCATTCTCCTTATCTTTGCACGTCCCGGAACACCTGTGAGTGAAAGAAACCACGAAGCCCGAGGGTCGAATGCACCTGGAGAGTGCTAGAGAACGCCAAAAACGTGTGTTTGGGCTGGGATCTTGCACAGAGAAGCGACCCAGCTTCAGGTTGCATATGTGTCTACTATGGCGGTTTATGGCCAACAGGCGGGGGGACCCCCTAAAAACCCACAAAATCGCATTTGGGACATCATAGAAGGCTCTCCGGAGGCTTCTGAGGGCGTATTTGAACGCAGAATGATGTTTTAGGAAGGGTATGGGGCCTCAGTACGCGTCAGACCCTCGTGAACTATGCAGGGATTTTTCCGCCCAAACCCCCCCCCCCCCTCCCTTTTGGCATCGTACCAGCTGAGCAGCATACCTGCTTCTCGAGTAGGGCCATGCTTTCCGTCAGTGTCAACAGCTGCTCCATCGAAACTCTGTGCATGCTAGCAACAATGCCGATGCAAGCCGAAAGTTTCTCATCACAGAATCCTTGCTCTAACGAAAAGACCGTCGTGTGGAAAATCAGGTCAACCGTCACATCGCGCAGCGATTGGGCAGTAGGAGCAGCTTCTTGCACGCTTTGCGCCAGATCATCATCGGCGGGCTTTAGAAAGCAGCCGAAATCATCTGAATCCGATACCAGTTTGCTGAGGAAACTTCGAAGTGCCTCTCCGCCGTGCAACCTTCTGATGTCCGTGCAGGTATCACTGCTAACTGTCTTGAAAACGAGGGTATCAGCCATGTCTCATGGTTCTTCTATGCAGAAGCCTCTGCAAAAAGTGTAGGTAACACATCTTAACACACACTGAGAGGACACTGACTGTGAGAAGCGAGAGCATTGAAGTTCGATCAGTTTGCACCCAGCTTAACCACCAGCGCATATGGATGTGCGCTCACTCTCTCAGAGAGGGAGAGAGAGAGAAAGAGAGAGAGAGACGAGTTAGAGTGCAGGACCATCTCGTACCCGGTTGCCCCACTACTGCCAGCCGGGGGGCGTTCTGCATGGGGGCCGAGGACACGCAGGTGTGCGCTGACTTGATGTGTCGCGGGCTCTCCTCTTTTTGGCAACCGCCCGGCTACAGCACCTTCACGGAAAGTCTGAACAAAAAGTACGTCATGCAGATACTCCAGGCATCGTTCCAGCGGTCACAGCGCTAGATCGTTTCCAACTTGCCCAACATCCATTCCGCCCGGCATAGTAGGCGCGCCAAAACAGCAGCGAAAAGAGCAGACCCCCGTCTCCATTTCCAGGGGAAGCAGGAAGGCGCAACATCGCCGGGAACTTCGATCGCTCGTTCATGATCTTCTGGCAGATAGGCCTTGAACACCTGGCAGAAGACACGAACGGAAGGCGGAAAATCACGAGACCATTGACAACAGGAAAGAAGCGGTAGGCTCATAAATAACGGCGATACAACGGCAAACGAGGCGGGCAGGGCTAAGGTTGACCCTGAGCAATTTGGTATGAATACGCGTTACTTGGCAAAGACATGCCGCGGCGTCCCTTCGAGATTGGTCGCCCGCTGCTTCCACAAACTTAAACGAGTACAACAGGTAAATAACAGGCGTGTCAGAAAGCTTGAATCTATTATTTCCTCTATTTGACATTCCGAGAACTGCCGGTGTTTGCTGGGCCAGCTATCAACGGGCAAGCGGCCATCTTCAAAACGAGCATCGACAGGGAGCAATGCAAGGCCGACCGTCGGGGACTGGGGGTTCAGGGTTGCCAATCCTTCCCTCGTTTCAGAAAGACCTCTTCGCTGATTCACTTACTATCAGGGATCAATGGAATGGTCTTTGCTCTTCACTACCGCACAGTACGCTTCAGCAATATGACCCTAGAGGTGAAGTTGCTGTCCTGTTCGTTCAGGCGAGAGTATTTGTCTACTGCGGTACTATGCACCCACGAGAGTGCCGATCATCCTCGCAAGACGCCCTATGCGAGCACTAATCTGTGAGACATTCGGAAAGACGACCACAGCCTTCGGACACGTAAGATTATCAGTGGGCCACTTGAACACTCTGGTGTCTACAAGGCCGGTGAGACCAGGTTCGGGTACCAGCGCCGACCTGATTGTGCGCCAGCGGGGAGTGAGGTGAGCACGTGCTTCTTTTCCGGCAACGATGCAAGAGTGGCAGCGTCCGTAGACTCTGCAGGGGTCGGGAAGCTCGACCGCGAGGTGGAGCAACCCGCATAGTCACTGTTTATTGTGCGCTGATCGAAGGGTGAGCGCTCGGTTGAAGGTCCATGAGAGGCTGGCGGTGCTGCCGGCAACGGAGGAAACCGTCGGCTACTTTCGTCTGTCAGAGAGGGTGCTGGTGGTGACACCCAATTGCCCCATCGAGGACCGTCCTGTATAGTTTGGTTCCGCATTGAGCTGGCACCTGGAGCAATCTTCTTCTTGTCCAAAAACGGTTTTGAAAAAATTACAAGAATGTTCTGCAATGACAGCCAACGACAACCATTCTCCAATATTTGGCCTCTCCAGCTCTCAGAGGTAAGCGCAAACATGAATTAACTACCAGAAAGTGACAGCTCGTCCGCAAGTGGTGTAAAACGTAAAAAACATACTTGGGACGGTGCAAGGGCAGAACGAGGAGGAACTGGTTGGGGAATACAACTTCCACCAGGAGAACGGATCGGCGGATACGCTCTGAAATCCAGGTACTGGTCTTGGTGCGGTTCGTAGGATAGATGCTGGTGGTGAGTGTTGAGGTGATAGTAGCCATCGTCTCTGCCCTCGAAGGGCGATACAGTGCGGGGGCCAATGTGGTATCCAGTCTCGGGTTGCCCATAGGCTTTAGACTGCATGCGATTCATCTCTTCTTCTAAAACAGCATACGAAGCAGTGCTAGGTAAGCACTTCAATGGGCTTGCAGTCCGGGCATTCGTTGGCGAAAGACTTGAGCCAAACGTTTGAAATCTCGAAGAGGCACGAGCAGCTTTTTCAGTTGGGCTGGCAGCGGTTCTGTTGATTGTATGTGTCAATGAAATACAGAGGTGACTTCCTCATTGCTGTATTCTTTGATCAGGCTCTTTCTTTTGCTGGCCGTTTTCGACACAGAGACGTTTGAATCTGATGATTCGGGAAAGTAGAAGCCAAACATACCCTGGGCCTGGGGTTTTGAGCTGCGTTGCGGGAACAGCAGAATAGCCGCCTTTTCGTGCACTTGAGGACTGCTTTCCTCGGCTTGATGTTCCGTTGCTAGCAGTCCGAATGGTTTTCGGACTCGTAGGTCTCCTGTGTATGGTTTAGAAATCTACATCGACGAAACACTCAAAGAAGTCGCAGACAGTGGCCTTGCCCTTCCTTGTTTACGCAGACGAATGCTGCTGGTTCTTCTATACTCTCATGTATGGACCCGCCCCGGCAATCCCGTCTGTCCAATCCCTGTCGCGCCAATGGTTATGCCCTAGAGAAGAGGTGGTTGACCAGGCCCCCACGATGCACAACACGGCTACAACACGAGGCTGCAGCCCTGCACTCAGCCATCACGGAGCCCCAGCAGCAACCTTCGCAATGAGGGCGCGCGCAGGTGGAGCAGGCAATTCCGTACAACAGCTGCATCAGACGCAGTTGGTCCGAGAGCTCGCTAGGGGGGGAAATCTTAGTTTGGTAGGGAGGAAGGCGGCGCTGCTCACCTGTAAGTCTCACAACTGGCTGCCCCGACCCCAAACAAGAAGATTAGTTGAGTCAGAGCTCTTGACAATTTCGTATTTCGCGACTCACAAAGACAGATAGAAAAAAGAAGGTATTTGTATTCTTCACTTTTCCTCACGACCGGGTCGGTCCTGCTGTAGGCTATGGGATAGGTTTTCCCGACTCCCCAAATCGTGGTTACCAAACTCAAGAGGTCTAGTCAACAATTCCCTTCAGCATTAGCATATCTTCAAAAAGAAATTCCGACTTGCACAGTTCAAGCTACCTGAACCTTTCCGCAAAACTAATTATTGCCTCACTGCGCGCTACATTTGATCATATTCTCTGATCATTTGCTGGGCTTAGTGGCCTTGTGGGGTGGGCCTTGCACAGGCATCCATCGACTTATTTGCGGACCACTTGCAAAAAGGAAAAAGAAGAAGTAAATGGCCCGCGCACTGAATCGATGGATTTCCTGGAACACGTATCAAAACCTCGTACACGCTTCTGCGGGTTTAGCATTGAGTTCTTTTGAGTACATAAACCACGTGAAATAGCATGCACTTCTGCGGGTTTAGCATAAGCCTGCAAACAGAGATACCCGAACAATAGTTTCGAAAGGGTAGACACCTGGCAGTGTTTGCAGGTGACGTCGCCCGATTGACGCCCGCAGGTTTCCAAGAGTTGGTACGACCGGCTGAGCGGCTCTGGCGAGCGGAGCCCGTGGAGTTCGCCCGAGGCGTCGACTTGACGTTACGCTCGCGCTCGGTTACCTTACAGCTCTTCCCTTTCGTCAAACGCACTGCAGCCTGCATCTGTGCGCGAGCTACTGCGTCTTTGTGGCTTTTTTGTAGAACCTCGAGCCGCCTACGTTGCCCGTCGACCACGTCTTTCATAACTTGAGGCGGGGAAGGGAGAGAGCCGTCGACTTGATGTTGGCAGAGAGCGTGCGCAATGTTAGGGTGGTTTTCGGCGAACATACACCAGTCGTCAAAAGCTATGCATCGCGTGTCGACATGCGCGTCGTCATCGCTGCAAGGTGGGCGTCCTAAGAGTGATGCGATCGTCGACGGGCTTAAGTCGACGTTCATGATGACAAATGCCCTTCTGATCGCCTCCAGCGGAACGAATCCTGTCATTTCTGTGTCAAATCTATCAAATGCTGCCTTCAGCTCGTCTTCTCCTTCAAAGGTCAGCAGGCGCTGAGCAAACTCTTGTCTCCCCTTCACATCAACATTTTCTGGTTTGCGCACAGGAGACCGAGTTGGCGACCGACTAGCATCCTTCGTCACCCTTCCAAACTCGCGCTCGTTCACCTTCCAATAGTCCGTAAGCACTGGATGCTTCGCAACTGGGATTAAATCTTGACTATCGGAATGCGAGGAGTTCGTCGGCTGAAATACAAAAATCTGCATCATATGGCGAAGCTGGCTGCTATTTACGATGTCAACCCATCCTTTCGTCGGGTCAAAGTACTGCATGTACTGAATTTTGAACGGCACATATGTGGGTGCGTTGGGAGGGCAGCATGCCTTGGCCTCAGCATCGTACACACGCTCGACAATGTCGACGACCGTTTCCAAGCCGGGGACACCGTCTCTCAGCTCAACGTACACGTTTTCCTTTTTCCCGTACAGGTCAGCTGCCACCTGCAGGATAATGCCGCCCGATCCATCTTCCATATGTCTTCACTGTGTGACCTCTCTTTTTCTCCCACCTCTTCCTGTGATGCCCATTTGCGGTACAGGAAATATGGTTTGCACGGTTGAAGATATAGGCAAAGAGATCTCGGACACCGCGTGAGCGGCTGTTGTTTTCTGCTTCGGTACACTCGAAGAAACAAAGGACAACGTCAACTCTAACACCTTGCTGCAGCTTGAATGCAACAGGGTACCAAACTAGGCTGAGACTGAAGAGAAGGCAGCTAGAAGAGGTTGTCGTGGACCAAACAGAAGTGTGACAACCAGGGCAAGGCTCTTCGGTTTGATTGGGTGCTTGAAATGCAACTGCTTCGAGGACAGGAGCTGTTTGGACTGGGGATACGAAGGATGGCACCGCTTCCGATGACACGTTTGTGCAAGAATTGTAGAAGTTTTGCTTGCCTCAGAGCTGCGGATTTGCACTATGTTTGTGCAGACAGGAAAAAGTCCACAGACGTTTACGATTCGCATGGCCGTTCTGTCACTTCAATCTTTGTGTGGTACAGTTGGTCGAAGATCTAGAATCGGTTCACATCTCGAATACCCTAACAAGAGGATGCGTACTGGAAAGTGCGGACACGTCAGCACTTTCAGTAGCATGCTTCTTCATCGCTGGCTTCATCTCTTTCGGTAAGGCTGGCTTCCTCTCAGGAGAAAGATTGATGCGTCTTTCTCGAACGGGCAACATCAGCACAATCAATTTTGCGAACCCGCAAACCCGCACAACCAGTGCAGAAGTTGAGGTGATGAATTCGACACAGAGCTTCAGTCACCTTAATCGGTTGGCACAGATGCTGCGGCCGCAAACTGTGCAGTCTCGTTCTCCTGACTCTCCACTCCGGCACCGGAGCATTGTGCAGGAGAGTGCTGCAGCTCCTCTGCAGATGACTGGAAGTTGGGCGAAGCGATACTTGTGTCGCGAAGATAATGCTCAGATGACGCGACGCCCAAGACATCGTCATTTTGAAACGAAGCTTCCTCATCATAGTTTGCCCCTTCAACGGCTCTGGTGGGTTCCACGATAGCAGCCTCTTCTGTTGAAGTTGTGTCATTCTGTTGTTTGCATACGGCGTCTTCTGTCGTCACCGCGGTAGCATTCATTGTTTCGTGATCATGCAGGCAAGCTGGTTGTTGCTTTCGAACACTCTCTTCGCCATAGCGCTCAGTGTGTTCTTCCGGAGTGTTCACACTGGAAACGAAGGTTGGTGTAGGACCTCTTCGACACGTCCGAATTCTGTTTGCGCTGTAACGGATCCTACCGTTGGTGCTGTGTTTGGTGGCGACAGGTACAGAGCAGTACATACAGAGTCATCACCATCCTCACACTCTTCCATTTCCCCTTGTGGCAGAACTGGCAACGAGTCGCCGAATGCGGCTGATGACGAGCAGTCTTGATACAGCTCGGTCACAGTTTGCGAAAAGTCGAAGCAACATAGCGCAGCATCGTGGCGCCCGGCGACACTAGGACTGAAATGGGATTGGCATGTCACTTCAAGATCTTCCTGTGAACTCACCGACGAAGCTGCTTCCATGTCTCCTTCTGCACCAAGGACTTCCTCTGTAACACCCGTCGATTGGCTCTTCTTAACTGCAGCAGAGGGCCATGTAATCAGCCGTTGCATCCACGACAAGTATCCCGAAGCCGGTGGCGTTTCGCAGCCTTTTACTCGCTTGAGCTCAAGTAGTGACATGTTGTCTAAGCAGGTTTTGCCAACTCTTTGCAGCACCAGAAGCTGTTTGATACGTTGCGCCGACACAACGTTTCGTATGAAACAACCGCGTCCGATACGCTGCAATGCGTGGACATGCTCGGCGTGCAATCGAGAGTGAACCATGTAGTTCGAGAGCGCAGACCTTGCATGCAACGCTCTGCCGGTGCGCTGAAGTAGCCGCAACTGGAGGACACGACCGGACTGAAATAGACGCTCATCGTACAACTCAGCTTGCAGCTGCTTTAGGTAGTTTACGTTTGTGGAACACATGGCGAGACAAGCCACAAAATCGAGGAAAAAACGCTTGTTGCTGGCGAGACCCCGACCGACGCGTTGAAGCTTACCGACTGCCAGTTGCAAGACGTCTTCGCTACTCCGTATGTTAGTGTGGTGTACGGGGTGTTGAACAGAGCACTGCGACCGAGCAATGCAGCCTCGCCCGAAGCGCTGGATGACACGCAAGGCAAATGTTGCGAGTTGCGTCATTGGGACAGAGGGTGGGGTCATGGGCGCTTCCATTGGGGTGTGCATGTCATTGGATGATGGGCAAGGCGAGAATAGGAGGCATTCTCCGGGTCCTGTTGATGGAGACAGGAAGTTTTCGGTCGGAGCCATTGATGGAGACACCGGAGCCTCACCAGGAGCCACTGACGGAGATAATAAAACTCTTTGTAGCGGATTCCACTGTAGATGACTCAATAACACGCCGTCCGCTACAGATATCTGCGGTTCCTCGTCTGCCTCAGTTTCGAGAGTGCCATCCTCAATTTGAGGCAAGTCGCCCGTCACTAAGCAATCCAAAAGGTTACCCACCGCGACTTCTTCGTCTCCGCAACTTCGCTCACTTGTAGCAACATCAAGCGGTACCGTAGCGCAAGCTACCAACATAGAAGCCAAACGCTTCCGACACAGCAAACCACGCCCGATTCTGGCTAAGCGGGCAGCCGACGATTTGCTGGCGGCAATGCGATTGACAAAATCAGTGAGTTCCGCTAGCTTTTGTATCCTTGACTGAGGTGACAACGGGCTCTGCACCGAAACCTCGCTGTGCGCGGCACCAGGTGCATGGACGTGCGAATTCACGTACCGTACCAGCGATTGCAGCTGCGCGTCTGCTGCTGCCAGCTCTTCACAAAGCATTGACATTCTCTTTTCAGATTCCTCCTCGTCGTCGTCGTTTCCAGCACTCGACACCACCGTCGCACCTGAGCAGGTTCGTTTACTTCAAAAAGTGCCTCAAAGCACACCACCACCGTGAAAGAGTGCAGTTCAGATCAATGTGAGACCCCGCATGTAGCTGAGTAAATGGACAACACCGTCTCACTGAAGACTTACACGAGGCCGCAGTGAAAGTAAAGCAAACCTGGCGTCATAATGTGCACCATGAAATCATCGACACTTGATCGTCTGCCGGATGATGGTGGCGAGGTGGTCGCGAGCGACTGGATAGTCGATGGAGGCATGACGTTGACGGCAAACTCGTCTGATGTCCCGCCCGACTCCAAAAAGCGGCGCAAGGTCTTCTGAGAAACGCTGAAACTTTTCCGGAGAGGCGCCTTCTGCTTCGTCGAAGACTGTCGGAACGACTGGAATCCGAGTCGTTCTTGTGTGGCGACCGTACGACTGATAACGTTTCCCTCCCGATCGAACGCGCAGTCGACGTCGACAGGCGGGAATTGGCGGCAATTGGCAAGGGGCGGTTCAGGAGGCGCTCGTGCTGCTAGTTGTTTGAGGCACGACGAGATCCAGTGAGACAGCGCCCGCCGCTCTCCGCCGGGGATGAGAAGCGTGCACCGGTTGCAAATGTGCGAGTTCGGTGTTGTTTCATCGTAGCGCACCCTTTGCCTCTCGTGCTGCGTGGCAACGGATGCCTGCGCAGGCTGGCGCAATGGGGTATCCGGTGTCGGTGGTTGGCGCTCCTCTCTTCGTCGCCGCTTGGAAACCGATGTTGGCGGCTTCACTGCCGGTTCCTCAGGCTCACTTGGGATAAGACCGAGCATGGCTTTCCACTCTTTCACCTTTTTCGCTCTTTCGAGTCTGCCTTTAGCGCGCGGGCTTTCGTGCACCGCGGTACCCCGCGTTCCCTGTCCGTCCATCCATAGCACGACACGGTCAGCCATGTTCGTATGTACGCCAGTGTGAAGTTAGCCCGCACCGCCGACTCCTGTTTGTCTTGGTTCTCGCAGAACGTTTCTCACAGAAGTTGTCGGCTGACAAGACGTCCGGAAACGTTCACACAATTGATGGTTTCCTTGAAGTCTGTGCCAGGAGGCTCCTGGCTATGGTGGTTCCTAAGGAACCTGTAGAATTCTCGATGTTAAGAATTTATGACCTGCATGACTGCCCCCTGGGTCCTTCTTTTCAACTCATTGCGACTGCGAGATCCGAGCTTCCATGGAGCAGAGCTACCTCGCTTTCCTCTCAGGACAACTTTCATCCACACAATTTTGCGAAATCGACACGCAAACAGTGGGAAGGCCGAAACGCCGTTGGCATGAAGTTGACGACACAACTGCACAGTGCACAAGTGTAACAATGTTTGGAATGCATGGAAATGCCCCAAAAATGTGACTTTTGTAAAAGAATCCCAGGCAGAAAATGGTTCTTTGCGGGGGTAGTAATCGATGCACGGTCTATGTCCGTGTGAGGCAGCTGTCGATCTGCTGTTTCTGCCCCAAATGGTTTGCGGTGAGGAGACGGCCTTTGGCGTTTGGCTATTGCGGCTTATATAAGCTTATGTGGAGCACTGCTGTGTCTGCATCACACACTAGCTCTTGCTCTGATGTATGAATGTGCGAAGTTAGCGATGCAGGTATCGTCATAGATTATCTGCATTGTAACCAAACGATCACAACCTTTTTCGAATGCACTGCTTTTTGCTTGTGCATCAAGGTGCATCAAGAGTGGGTCAGAAGCAGTCTTCGGAGCATGACGATAGCTCGCCAAGGAGAAACGGTCTCATTGTCGGTATTCGCCTTCTGCGGGTCAAAGATTTCGTGGAGGATGGCGGCCAATTCGGTTCTCGGTGTGTTTGCGTCGACAGCAAGCAAGCACGACGATACCTGACTAGGTTCAAGGCTTGTAGCTGCAAGAGACAAAATGCTATCCTCAACACGGCCAACGAAAGCGTCCCTCTCAGATGTGACGCTTGCACGGATGCCGACGACGAGGCTGGACTCGTTCAGTTGATGGTCGTTCTGAAACAGCCGCTGCCAGGGCACGTGGACATCCTCAATGTCTGATATTGCCAAAAGATCCCGGTCCAGTGCCCGCCGCATCTCAGCTCCAAAACGCGCCTGAGCAAGGTCGTACAGCTCCTCCCGGCACACCACAGGTGGCGCCCCATCACAAGCAATTTCAATTTGACGGAGCTCGCTCTCAAAGTTTCGAACTGCATCTGCTTGTTTGCGAGCTACTCCTGCGTGGTGTGGTTGTAGTTGTATATGAGCCAATCAACCCTATGGGATCGATGTACCTACATTCGTTGCAAGTGTCGATATTTCATCAAGGGTGATGTAACACCTGTGGTTCCAGGAGATACACATGGACTCTCATGTCGGGGACCCGACCATTGATACAACGTTTCGCTTATCGTAATAAACGTTTAGCAATGATATTGACGCTCCTTTCTCCGGAGGGCAGATTACGATACCTTCGTTCGTCTCGCCGAAGATGCACTGCAAGAAAAGCGAACAATCCGGATCAGCATAACTATCTTGCAGCGTGGCGATGAGGTTATAAATCACCGTGCTGTGCTTGTCCGGGTGCTTCTTGCTGATGTGGGCGTGGAAGAAGGCACCGAAGGAACCCTCGGGATTTAAGACGAACCTGCGTGCACGCCAGATTTCCTTCACAAGAAACTCGGCTTGCCGCTTGGTCATGAAGGTGTTCGGTAGGCGACCGTCGGCGCGAAGGAATGAGGGGATGTCATCGCCGGTGCCGAGTGCAACCATCCATGTTTGGTCGGGAGATGAACGGAGTTTGGTCGTCGATGTGAAAGAAAGCGCTGTTCCGCGCGTGGTGGCGACACGGTACTTCCGCACCGCACTAACCAACTCATCGACCAATTCGATGGTAGTTGAGCCCTTGAGGTCTAGAGTACTCGCGAATCTCCTCCACTCCGGTCGCGGCGTTTTACCTCCGGTTTTGTGTTGCTGTAGAATGTCGTCTGCCCGGGCCAGTTGGCGCTTCAACGATTCTATCTCTTGAGACGCAGAGTTATTCTGAGTTTCTTCAAAACGGGTTTGCAAGCGTGAGATCTGGGCTTCCCTTTCAGAAAGGCTCCAACGGAGGCCTGCGCTGGCCTGTTGCTCCTCTTGCAACATGCCTTCGAGCTTTTGCAAGACTTCTTTCGATGCAGAAGGGTCGGTGAGCATTTTTTCCAGCTTCCTCGCACGAGAGAGAAGCAGCTGGTTTGCGTGGTCGCTCTCGTTGAGCAGCTTCTCCAGGCTTTTTGCGTGGTCATCAGTTTCCGCCTGCGCCTTCCTTGCGTCATCCCGCTCGGATTCACGCTGGGCCACCTCGTGCTGGAGGAGGGTGATTTTCTCCTGCATTTCCACTCGGAGCGCGTTGTACTCCTGCTGAGCCGTCGTCTTTGCATCGTCAGCGGCTGTCAAGGCTCTTGCTACTTCTTGTAACTCCTGATGCGCTGCCGGTAGTAAACGGAACAAGTAGCTTTTAAATGCCTCGAGTTCTCCCGTACACCACATGACAACCTTTCGGTAGGTTCTGAACCCCGATGCGAAGGAACACAGGGCACTGGAGAAGACCGACGCTCTCGCGGTGAGGTACGGTAGTTCGTCTTCTGAGTGACGGGCGTACAGACTCTGCACTGCTTCGTCTCCTTGGGGGTCACCGATCTCGTACGGGTTCGTACAGGATCCCGTCTCCGTTGCGGCTTGGGCTGGAAACCGGCGGTTGATGCTGCGGAGTCCGCTGCTGATGACGTCCTCCACAAAAACCAGCAACTCCGGCTTCGCATCTTTCAAGGGCCACGTGTCGTAGAAGCTCATGATCCCTCGCCGGACGCTAAGGGAATCCATTTCGTTTGCTTCTTCCGGCCTGAGTAGCTTTCTTCTCGTTTTGACGGGTCCCAGGGCACGACGGCCCTGCCGGTGCAGCATGTTCGGAGTGGGAACCTGTGGATTTCTCTAAGTGAAGACTTCTCGTATCGACTTCTGTAAAGTAATGCACAACGCAAGGGTCTCCGCCTACTGAGCCAGCCTGAGGTAATTCTTTGTGGGCAAAAATCAGTACATCAGCGCCGCCATCACGTCGTTCGGGCGGCAGAAGGATCACCCAAAACAAAGCAGGTCCCTCGTAAAGGAGCTTTGCTGAAGGAACTCTGCTAATGGCGAGTGTGTCATTGTTGCAGAGACGATCTCGCAGCGTTTGAGAGCCGTTTTGTCCTCGGAAACGCAAAAGAAGGCCTCTTTTCCTCCGTGGACATGCTAGTCGCAGAAAAAACGAGACAGAAACAAATTAGAACACAGCCATTTGTTTTCCTGGGGGCTGCTTCCTTCTGTTTTATATCTAACTCTCGCATTCTGAGACATAAAACGCAAGATTGAACAGATGCGGTTGTGCCAGAAGAAGCGGATATATCGTATCTATGCCTTATTAACCGAAACCATTGAAAAAGCGTGCTATGCAGACGTGAAGCCGCTTTCCCGAGATAGAACTGTGTCGTCGTTCTGATGAGACAGGTAAACCCTCAGCCCAGGATCGTGGAACGGGCCCTTTGGACACTCACACACACGGTCGACCAGTGCCGCTGTCGTGCAGAGACACATTGGAGGCAACCTGAACGCCTGGCATGGCTCAGACTTCTGCCGCAAAGCCCAGAGCGACCATTTCGAAAGTCACAACATACTGAACTTAGTGCGTTGCTCAGGGTAGTCGAAGGCCTGACAATCACACTAATGCAACAAATTCACAACCACTGAACTGTGCAGATGGCAAGTCCGAATAACCAAGACGCCCCAGGCTAGCTCATTCGCGATACCAATGAGCTCTCGGGCGGACCCACTCAGCCCTCCTTTCGGTGGACGAAGATGCCCTGTACACCGGATAAGTTGCGAAGTCAATCTCTGGTGAGACGAATTTGTTCGACAAGCAGACTCTGGGCTCTTTTCATTGGGCTCTCTATGCTGAGTCAACAACGTTCAGTAACATCGTTCCGGGGGCGCACGGCCACTAAAGGACTGCAGTTTGTCGTGGGTTCAAACAACGGGCTTTGTATGCTGCTGCCCTCGTCACCTGAGTCGATCCGAGGCGCGCGGCTATGCTATGTATCGATAGTATCGCCTGTGTGTTCTACAACGCCGTCATGGTCGCCAAGCGAATGGGCCTCGTTAACAACGGCTGCTTGTTGCGAGAGTAAGTCAGCAATGGCAGCGAAAACGTAGCACGCAGGCTCAGCGGAGCGGGATTGAGCTTCACGGGCGACCTCGAGTGGCGTATACCCCCACCAGTCTCTCGCATTCAAGTCACAGTCACCGCTTGCCAGTAGTAATTTGACAATCTCGACGGCACCTTCTTGCACAGCCAATACCAAAGGTCGTGTCTTGCTGTAGTCTGTCGCCTGAGGGTCGGCTCCGTGCTTGATGAAGAGTTGCACTTGTGCCGTGTTCTTCGCCAGCACGGCTTGGTTCATTAACTCCGCAATTTTTCCAGGCGGCAAGCCGAGCGAACCGCCTGCCTTCGCAACAACGGCTGCCGTCTCCGGATTGTCGCTGATGATGGCTTGGATGAGGGGAGTATACCCATGTCTGTCCTTGTGGTGGACCCGAGCGCCCTTGGTGATCAAATACTCCGCCACCTCACTGTGACCATTGACGGCCGCAATGTGCAGCGGCGTGCGAGAGTCGTAGTCCTGCACGTCTACTTGCCACCCGGCCCCACTCTCGACCAACATTTTCATACTAGCCAAATCACCGTTTTGCGCAGCGTTGCACATGACCATGCTATTGAGGTAGTCTCGCAATTCTTCTCCTTCGCCTTCGGAGCTCACATCCATGAGCTGGCTCAGCTTCAGTAAAAGCTCGTCCGACTCCGCTGTTTTACAGGTGGCAGGGAATTTTACTCTAGGGTCAACCCCACTGAATGGCAATGCATTCCCACTCGCTAAAAGTCGGGCGGGCTCGTCTGTGACGATACCATTCTATCTAATCAACGGAACCCGGGGAATTGGCAGGTCACCTGTTGTACTTGAACTCCCGAACTCCCAGAAGAGCATGCATTCCTGAGCGGTCGGAGGTTGACCAATCAAGACGACCGGTGGAGGTACATATAAAAGACGACCGATAAAGAGGGCCCTGTGTTAGGTTGTGTCGTCACCTGACACCGGTTGCGTTGCTCGCAGGAGCGAACGAATATAACCAATATATTAAAGACATACCGCTGAACTTGTTTGCGACCGAAACAGAGATCTCACCGTGAATGTCTTGGGTCATCCTTTTGCGCACCTATCGTGGTGTGTTGTGTTGTTAAGAGCGCAAACAATGTTGCGGGAGCGATGTGACCTTTGGCCAGATTAAGGTAAAAGCTTAGGCAGTCGTGGCAGTTGGTACCTCAACATCTTTTCCGTGAACGTGCTAAAACGACTGCCTGAGCTCGGCGCGTTAATATGCATCTTTCATTGGTCAGAATCGACCAAGGATGACCTCTAAAACCCATGCTGATCGCGGGACCATACCGTGGTGCGGGTGATATAACAAAATATGTGCGCCATCACCGCCGCCAACCCAATCCTGCTTTACCGGTAGAAGCAAAGGATTGTTGGTCACATAAAGAAGCTCGGGTTTGGCGTACCTTGTTAGGATCGTCTTTGTGCTGGGCGAGCAGGAAAGCGAGTTTTGTCAGAGCACCTTCCAGAGTCATGTCACCGCCGGACACAACGCCAACACGAGCAAGCAGACGTGCGGCTTCACTCGAGTCAACGCTCCCTTCGCAACTTTGGGTCGTGTTGACGATGACGATGCCAGATGCCGTCGCAGCTTTGATGGCATGCAAAACATCGTGTCTAACAGACGGCGCCGTCCCGGCACCAAAAGACCGGAGAACGATGCCCTTGATCGGCGGCTGGAGTAGTGCTTTCACAGCGGCAATGGTGATACCAGGGAACAAGTGCAGCACTGCGACGTCGGAGCACATTCCTTCGTGGAGAGTCAGAGGGGCTACAGAGGTCGGCTGCCGAACATTTCTCCATTCCATTTCGATGGAGACACCAACGCGACCAAGGAGCGGTGCATTTGGGGTGCTGAAAACATTGAAGTCCGTTGTAGCCCTTCGGACGCACCGGCTGCCCCTCATCAGCTTCCCGCAGCAGTAGATGCAAATTTCGGGGATCACGAAGTGGCCCGCCAACGTTATCGCGTCGACAAGGTTTAAGACGGCGTCGGATCGTGGCTCACAAAGTGGGATCAGACCCCCCGTGAATATGACCGTTTTCCCAATGTGCTCCAACAAGAAGCTCAGAGCGGAGGCAGAGTATGTCATGGTGTCAATACCGTGCACAATCACAAATCCGTCGTAGTGTTCGTAGTTGTCCACAATGTCCTGGGCCAGTTTTATCCAGTCGTGCATGTCCATGCTCGAGCTGTCCATCAGGGGATCGTACTCTCTCACATCGTACTTTACACGTTTGCCGTAGTAAGACGCCGGTGTGATCAATTCCGCATTGCTTTGAGGCGCATCGGGGTCGTGAAGCATAGGCAATGTCTTCAGAGCGGAGCGGAGGCTGCTTTTTGCAGGCACGTAGTAGCCTTGCCCATCTTTTTTAAGACCGACGGCCCCGCTGGCGTATAAGACGAGAACTCTGGCGTCTCCGGGGATGAAGTTCTTTGTTTCAGGTCGCGTTAGGAAGTCGGCGGGGTGCTGGTGCTTCAGGTACGCTGCCGCAGCGATGATAGGGTCGGACAGAAGTGTGGGATCTGACGACGGCGTAACAATCATTGGCGTGCGCTCGGCCATACCGGAGAATTCTTCGTCTTGCGTCGAATTCGCTCGCTTCTGCTGCGTAAGATTATTATTAAATCCAAAGCAGGGCCCTATCCCGAAGACTTCATAGGAAAATTCAAAGTCTTTGAATTTCCTATCAAGCCCCAGCATTAGTGCAGCTTTTTCATACTGCTGTTCATAGCAAAGTGGCAAGAGTTCAAGGTTCGCGCCTAGCGCTCGGATTCGAATTCTAGGATCGGCTTCATTCTGAACAACCCAATAGACGACGATTAGCGGTTGGAGCTGGAAGCCTTGCCGTGGGATAATAGAGTCGGATACTATTGGAACACGGGTACTAGCTGCAGTTCTTTCTCGAAATTTGTGATTTGTTTCGACCAGGCGGGCGCGAATGCCCTGCTGGCATATACATGGAGAAAGGGTTGGAGAACAATACCTTTTCATGGTTAGAACGGGCCAGGTACTTTGCCAAGCTTGCGGTTGGCTTCTTCTCGCCGGCCGAGGTCAAAGACGTAACACTAGCGCTGTTGCTGTTGTTGCTCTGTTGCGCGGGGCTGACTTGACCTATTCCACTTGCGACGCTGCTGGCGAGCATCCGCTGGAAGCTGAGTTCTTCTTCTTGCCGGCGTCCGCAAATTATACTGTCCTCAGTGTACGAGTTGTCGACGTGAGACCCAGCCTGCATAAGAATACTTTCATAGTCAACAGACATCGACATTTCCCCTTAGGTCTTTTCGTGGTGTGGGTCGCAAAACGGCTAACCGATGGTAGTGGCCACCCGGGTGGTCCTGTGAAAGTGTATTGGAATGTCGCACCAATGCAGCAAGTGTGATGGACCTTTCTTCGGAGGGGCCCACGCACTCAAAGATCGACTTATACGCACCAATGCAGCACTAAAAGCGCGCAGGAATAAAATACAGCTGCCCAACAGCAGAACCCTGCTGCTGGTCGATTGCTGCCAGCCATGGTCTTTGTTTGTAGCAAAACGGTGTACTGAAACAATGAGAAAGAGAGGGAAGGACAAGTTAGAGGGTCGGGGGGCATCTCTCCGCGGGGTTTCAGTTCTCTTCTCACTTTGAGGCAGCACGTTGTTCGTTTCACTCGCCTTAGGTAAAAAGACGCGGTTGTACAACCGTCCAAGTAATGAAGAGGCCACAATAGATGCTCCTACGGGTTGCAGTCGGCCTTATTATTCTTTTTTGGTCAGAGTTTATGAACTTCCTTTCGCTCGTGCCTGACAGGCTTCATTTGTGGCATCAGCGACACTGTCATCAACAAGTATCCGTGTACATGACGTTGCGCTGGGATGTCGCTTGCTGTGTTCCAAACGTTGCACCGGGCACTGTAGAAGTCGCGTCACCAGCGAATCTCTCCTCTTGCCGACCTCGTTGCTAGGACGAGGTTTTTTGCCAGCAGTAGCTTCTTTACTCGGAATGTTCTCTTTTTTGGTCCGCAGGTTTGTCGAATCTCGGGCTAGCCGTGACTTGAGGTGGCCACTATATACCAATTCCCTATGGCTAGCCGTGACTTGAGGTGGCCACTATATACCAATTCCCTATGGCTAGCCGTGACTTGAGGTGGCCACTATATACCAATTCCCTATGGCTAGCCGTGACTTGAGGTGGCCACTATATACCAATTCCCTATGGCTAGCCGTGACTTGAGGTGGCCACTATATACCAATTCCCTATGGCTAGCCGTGACTTGAGGTGGCCACTATATACCAATTCCCTATGGCTAGCCGTGACTTGAGGTGGCCACTATATACCAATTCCCTATGGCTAGCCGTGACTTGAGGTGGCCACTATATACCAATTCCCTATGGCTAGCCGTGACTGTTGAGGCGTTCTGTCACCGCGGCAAGATGCCGCTTGCTGTCTTCTAACTGTCGCCGCAAGACTCCCGGTGGTAATGGTGACGCCGCGCTGGACACTGGCACATCTAAAACCGAGCTGCGCAAGGCCTCCGATGCGCTGATTTGCGCTTTCAAACTGTCAACTCGCGCCTGCAGACGCTGCTTCGTTGGTTCCGAGGCAGCGTCGTCAGTGAACTTTCGCCTCTTAGGATTCGGGGTCCCAGCCATGCTCGTTTCTGCACCTGAAGCCACGTCGGCCCACTGCAAGGATCTCAACGGCGGTTTCCCGTCGTCTTCGGTTTCGTCGTCACTGGAACACGAATCTTGCACGTCCGACACACTAGAGATACTTTGCGGCGCCTCGTATCGAGCTCGATAGGCGATGACAGCCAACACTTCAGGCGACAACAATGATGCCTTCTCCTCAGCAGCTGCCTGCTCGTCTTCTATGCACAGCAGGTCACGTACCTCGTCCATTAAGTCCTTCACGGCGTTCGGCAAGCCAGGTCCATAGCGCATCTACGTGTGTCTGTTTCTGTACCCAAAAGAAGCCTTCAGGGTGGCCTTCGGCACGCGTAGGCTCCCAAACTAGTGCAGACGCACTTCACATTCAGGCTCAACAACATCGAAAGTAACTCCGCCTGCTTTGCGGGTTTGAGGGACAAGAGTCGATGATCGCGTCACGGTAACATAGTGCTTGTCCATCACGAGAACGCGAAAACATGCTTTTGTACTTCACTGGTTAACGCGGTCATCAGTGGCATGCATAACAAACGCATACCACGCAAGCGCGTATCAAGCTATGATATGCCGCAACTTCCTCTTGTCTCAGCTTCTTGAAGAGCTCGCCATTGCGCTTGAGCTGCAGCTCTTGCCCTGTGTTCCTTTGACGAGAATCGCCAGAAACGGCCGGGTCTGTCATGATTTCGAACCCCTTGCAAACATCCCGCCTAAGTCGGTGCAGGCCTTGTTGCTAATTGTACATGAGAGGCCCCGACTAGAGTGTAACCATCACCAACGCATCGGCAGAGCCGGTACGGTACCAACAGCCCGTCATTGCTAGCTGTACGCGGGGATCAGTGCCCGATCCGTGTCTGCCGCCTATGATTTTGGACAGTGAACTGGTAGCGCACATTTCTCATCCCAACAAACACGAGGTGTCGCTCATTCACCAACAACTATAGCTCGTTGCTAGCCTTGGCCGAATCAGAAACCGCCGCTGTCCATGCAGCTGCTGCTTTAACTCGGGCTTTCTGCCTTCAGGGCCCAGTTGGTTAACAAGCGGTATCTCATTATGAGCAATAGGAGCGTATCAGCTTTTGACGCGGTTGTAACGGGGTTGGATTCACAACAACACAATTGGTGTGCTTATACATGTGTGAAGATCCAACTCGATTATTGTCTTGGTTGACACATACATGGCATGCCTACAGTGACCAGTACAATTACCTTTATCGAACTCTCGAATGATACGTACTGGCGGAAATCGCTTAGTATTCCTCTTGGCTGCTTCTGTGCAGGACGTACTAACTGTCCACCGTGTGAATGGGACCTCTACTAGGCGCGCTGCAGAAAGGATTGTCTTGAAGTTTCCATCTTTTGTTTCGTACTTACGCTTCACGTACTTGTTTTCGTCTCTGTGTGTCAGGTGAGGCCTTCTTTTCCTTCTTCAACATTTATTCTTTTTTACAACGTAACGGAGGGGTGGGTTTCAGCAAAAAGAAGTACAATTGTGCAAAATGCGGTTCTCGGAGGGTTTGAACGAGATCTATTTGTCGCTTGACTGGCGGTGAAGAGGAAACCGCCTTCAAGACCGGAAGGTCTTCCAGCACTACACTTTCAGGAGGCCTCTGTGGGCTTTGTTATTGACCACGTAGGGTTGCGGTCACGAAAGGTCAAACTCTGACTGGTCAAAGTTGTGGTCCTGAGCTCGCCAGCAACCTAGTTTGTGAACCCTCTGACAACCTTTCTTCGCGCCTCAGAATACATTGCGTTTCAGTGGTGTTAAACCCCGATGTCTCTTTGGTGTCGATCCCTTGACTACACTACTACCGATCTATCAGTGTCACACCAACTACAAGGTCCAGACACGGCTAGCTAGGGTATGTTTTCGAGTCGAACAAGATAGGAATGCTGATGCCAGCGAAGGTCATCAGCACCAGCAAAGCGCCAGCTGACGTGTAAAATGCGCGCGAGAACGGTGGCAAGCCACACATGTTGTGCCTCGTTGTCGTGGCCGTCGGCACGCCGAAGAACAGACGCGCTATCCACAGTAAAACTAGCAGCAGAAACGTCAAGTTCGAGACGGTCATGATCGTCCACAGCAGGTCTCCCATCAACGGCTCGCCTCGATACGTGTCAGCCTTGTACTGCGCCACAACGAGAAAGTACATCTGTTTCATTCATTTATAAATGCATTTCCTACAAAAAGTATTCGGTCCCCTCTTCTTTATCCACTGTTCAATCGAAGAGAAAGCACCTCCCCCCATGATCGATTTCCCACAGCAGACAGAGTCAGGCAGCAATTACTTGATCCTTCGCCATCGGCTCTTCCCAACAAGGTAAGCAGACTCAACAGCTGGATTCGTTCAAGGACAAAAATACTCGAGGGACTGCCTTGTGCTCATTTCGAAGGAGGCTAGAGGGGGAGAAAACAATACAACTACAAAGTGGGCCTTTCTTGTTGAACGCTTACGCCCGCCACTAAACCCAGCTTACCTGTGTTTCGTGTGGGCTACAGCACATTTACCTCCTTCGATCTATCGCAACTGGCAGTCTCCTCAAGCATTTCCTACAAAGCAGGTGCTTATACAAAAATAGAATGAAGTTACAGTACAGTCACGGGACAGGCTGTATACTCGTGCTGGAAAAGAGAGTGTGGTTGCATACCAGGGGTCCAGTGTGAAGGAGCGCTCGCATGAACGCGTATAGGAACGAGAACCGGTAAATGATGTTCACGTGAGTGGGTGGGCTTTCTGGCTTTGCCATTTCCCCCGGGACACGCAGCAGCAGCGCAAGCGCCATGCAAGGCAACACGGGGATTATCTGCAGCCGCGTTGGCCAAAGGAGAGGGATTGGTTTGCCACCCACCGTAAATGGACGATCCTTGTAGTGGATGTCACGCAGACACCACCACAGGCAGAAGTCGCCGAGCACGACAAACGTGACGGCGATAACACCTGTGCGCGTGTCGGGTTTGTTGGTCAATTCCTGAAGTTCGAAAATATCTTGCGCAAACTCACGGTTAAACTCACAAACTATGCGTGGGTGCGGGTTTCAGATATCCCATGGGTAAGATGATTGCACTCGATCTGCAACTAGAGGTAACGGGGAGTGGAAAGATGCGGCGATTCAAATCCATGCAATCGGGCCTCATATTACTGGTACTAACTTCCGTGAAGCACAACAACCCGCAGGTTCGCTTTTCGCGCGGTTGATGAGGACATACCAAGGTGCCAGAGATCTTTGAGGAAGAGGTGCACGATGATGACACCATTCACAACAGTACTGATGATCAAAGCGAGATAAGCGATTTTCTGTTTTGTGATATCATGCTTTTCTTTGCAATTTGCAAGTGAATGTGACAAGCTGACTCCAGATGTTCCCTCGGTCACTTGATTCACAATTCAACGAGCATGAGCTTGTAGGCTGGTCAGTCGCTGCAGGAGCATCCACCTGGTCCAGACGAAAATGTCGGGGAGTATCGGGGAGTTTCGGGGAATTTCGGGGAGTTCCGGGGAGTTTCGGGGAAATTCGGGGAGTTTCGGGTAATTTCCTTTGTGGCGACCACTTTCCCTGCAGCCGGCCTTGGCGAAGGCGGGGAGGAGGCTACGCTATTATGGCCCTACCTTGCGCAGAGCGGTCCCGTGTTTGGCTATGCCCCGAAGACGAAGATAGAGGCTGAGAAGGAAGGACAGACTGGGAGGTACAGGCTGACGGTTTGACACAGGTAGCGACAGGATCCGCTGCGGCAAGGAGAGCAGGAACCGTTCCACCAGAGGTCGTGCGGGTACAGAGACGATGCTCGTGCTCGAGTCGCAGCTAGGGACGAACAGGCACGCCTTCAATGATGAGGTCTGGGGGATGGACGTATTTTCCACGTATGGGCGGACGTGCTGGTGGGACGCCTTCGAAGACGGCACCTCCGGCAAGAAGGGCAGAAGAGGGTAAATTTAGTGGGCGGCGGAGACCCAGTGCATGGAGGTAGGCGTGCCCAGGCCACCACCAAGGACAAGAGAGTGAGCACGAGACATCACAAAGTGAAATGCGAAGAGTGCAAGCATCGGCAAGCGTCGGTAGCACGAGGCACACCACGCGACAGGGGACAGCCTCGCCGTGAAGTATTGCGAGAAGCACAGGATGACGCAGTGACAGGGACGTGCAAGACGATCGCGGAATGCTGCAGGAACTCACACCACAGATGCCTGCCTGCAGCACGATATGCCGATGTGCGGAGTCGGCGGCGAAGAGACGGAAGCGCGGGCCTTCGGTGTCGCTTCGGGCGTCCCCGGGGGCGAAGTCGAGACGCAGGCTGCGACCATCGGCCCAAGCGCCACAAGGGAAGCGGCGGATGCCGGCGCCAACACCGCCATCGAGAACGCCGCAGAAGGCGACGACACTAGGACGGCCGCTGCAACGAAGCGGCGGCGTAAGGACTCGCCATCATCGAAGACAGAGACGTGCACTCCGCGGCGGGCAGAGGTGCAAGATAAGGTACCAGTGACGAAGAGAGGTAGCACGGAGAGGTAGTCACGAAAGAAAGCAGATGCAGATTATCGCCACAGGCTCTTTGCATGCTAACCCTAACCACCAGGACCAGGGGCAGTTACAGTCGAAGACGGCAATTCGAGAGAGGAGTAAGGTTGATAACCAAAATGAGAGGCACGATGGCCATCCGAAAGCAGGGTTGCAGGATGATGCTTGGCCAAGGATAAGGTTGCTATGGCGACTGGGACAGAGAGATAACGCAAGATAGAGAGTCCTCCTTATGGGGTGGTCACGCCTTCGCAGTCCCAGGGCCTCCACCCACCTGCATACGGTCGTCGACTGACCTTTCCCGAGACGAGTTGGAATGCGGGTACCATCTTTCCGGAGATTTCCGGTTCCTCCCGTACTCTACAACTCCCCACGTAAGTGAACGTGGACTCCGAAGTGTGACACTCCTTTCAACCGGGTGCACTAATTCAGAATTCCGGGATGGGTTGACCCACTGTTTCCGATGCGGCTTCCTGCGCAGCCAATCATCGAAGGCAAAACTCGGGTGCCGTCGTTCGGGACCAGATGGGGGACGACTGGGTCTGCCCGGTTTACACGTGACTGCTGCAGCGTGGTCAGAAGTGTGAAGGTCATCGGGATGGCAAACTCGTGGTACCGAGGGTTGCAACGTTGCAACCGCAAACAGAAGAGTCAGATGATGGTTGAACCTGCGCACATGCAGCACACGACGCGTCCTGTTCAGACTCCTCCCTGTGTCCAAGGACTCAAAGGCAGGTCCTGCAGGTTTTCCAGCAACTGCTGGTTCGCCTTGAGGCCCTCCGAATCCGCAGGCTGCAGGGTATGCCTCAACAACTGCTCAGGAGTCCAAGCTACAGTTGGTAGATGCATCCGATTAGTAGAGGAAGAGGATCGGAGGAGGAGGAACACGGACGGCTCAAGAGAGCCGCGTCCGAAGCACACCTACCTGCACACCTCACCCACTTGCCCGCCCATCCACCCACCCGCTACCCAACTACCTACCTGTTCACCCATCCACCGACCTGCCCACCACCATCCACCCATCTGTCCACTCAACTACCAACCTGTACACCTGCCCACCCACCGGCAGCCGCACTTTTTCCCACAAAAATCGGGCTGAGTATCGGGGAGTTTCGGGGAAGGGTCGGGGAGTTTCGGGGTTAACTTACCAGGAGCCCGGACCAGGTGGAGCATCAATAAAGTTCCAGTTATTTTCTCGCAAATACTGGAGACAGAGCTGGCAACGCTTTCGCAGATTGTCGTCTTTAAGAATTTGACCTTGCATTTGATCCCACACAACGAAGCCCTCAAGCTCGCAGCACAAGATGCGTGGGGCATCTCTTCTCAAACTTACCTCTAGTTTTTGTGAGCAGCACAAACTCAGCATGCTATTTCCTAGTTGAAGAAATATTGTTGAGCCTATCAGAGAGGGTAGACTTTTTAACATACCAGGAGCCAAACATCAATAAAAGTCGGCTTTTCGTTGTACTCAATGAACTTCCACAACTCGTCGTAGGATATTGCGCCGTGGCCAACGGGGCAGCGGTAGCCAGCCTCTTCGGGGACTGGGTAGTTGACCTCTAGCTTCGTGAGGACGAGGCACAGATAGTCTTCGAGTGAGACTTGGTCGATTTTCTGGCCGTCTTCGAGTTCCACAGCTACGGCTTCCGTTACGTGCGCGACGTACTTGCGGAATTCCGAGCAGACGGCAGGCTCGTCTGCCGGCACGCGAGTGAGGGGGTCTGCGCCGCCTGTGCGCGAGAATACGGCGAGTCTTTCGCGGAGTTTGCGGTTTTCTAGTTCGATGGATTGTACCGCGCGTTCTACGTCTTCCAGGCGTTGTTTGGAGTCACGGCGGATCTTCTGGCCTCCGGGTGTGAGGGGTGTGTCGGGGAGAAGAGAGCTAGTCGGCTCGAATAATTCACGAACTTCGCTGACGGTCACACGACTTCCTCCAAACGAGGCCTTCTTCGTTAGCGGGGGTGTTTCATTCTGTGAGTTGCCAGCGTTGTTATGGCGGGCGGGTGTTGGGGCGTGCGACGGTGCGCAGCCGCTGGACTCCATCGACAGCTGCTCGTACAGCACGTTGCTTGCGGTGACCTCCTCCTCCATTAACTTCTTCGACGATTCGTCGTACTCAGCATCAAGGGCCTCGACCTGCTTCTTTTCCAGGTCCAGCGGCATTTCCTGAACGCGGTAGTCGCCTTTTGTCTTGGGGTCGCGCGGGATGAACTGGCCCGGCCGTTCGAATGTCTTGTCCCATGGGCCCTTGACCGGGCCGTTGGTCTTTAGGTGCTCTGCCCACATCTTGTCGAGCCAGGGCCCAAGCTTCGCGGCTGCCGCGGCTAGGGCCACGAGACTGCCAGGTCCTGTCTTCGTCGCCAGCAGATTGATCAGCGAAGCCGGGATCGCGCCGTTTGGATCGGCGCACGTCATGTACGAAACAGATGCTGTGTTGGAAAAAGGCGTGTGTTTGCAGGGGAAAGCATTGGTACGGATACTGTGCTAGACGCGTTCCATGAAAACCCGCTCTTAGACATCGACAACGAAGAAGGGGGCATCGACAGGACCTCCGGTGCCCCTGTGGACGCGCCCATGTATGGGATGCCAGTGCTCGACGGAGCCTTTGGCTGATACGTCTTCGTTGCAGGCCTGTTCGTTACATTCCCGGCGGCATACGCAACGTCGCTCAGGGCGGATCTGCTGGGGATGCTCATCTTTCTCGTTTCCTTTTGTTTGTCACGTCCCAGGTCTGTTCGCCCCCAGCTGCGGACAGGTCGTCGACTCATGCTAGTACTTTCAGCGGATTAGCCGTCCAAACAAAAAGTTTGTTCAGTGTCTTCGGACTGCGCCACTGCTCGGGGCCGTTGAGACGTGTACAACAAGTTGCCAGAACAACATTCTATCAAAGACGCGTCAAATTCGGCAACGAACGTCAGGTCGTGACAGGGCCGTAAGTCGTTTGGTGCTCTGCCCGCATTGTATCGAGTCAGGGCAAAGCTTCGCGGCTGGATTCACTCGTACTTCAGAATGAATGAAAGTAGCATACAGTCTATTGGGTTGTCGTGTGACGGGCGGATGTAATACGCGGTCAAGAACGACCTGGCGCGAACGGCACCGGACTTCTCGGGCATTTTGGCATGCGGCATCGACCAGTTGACTATCATGAACTGATTGTTGCCCATTTCGAGCCAACCTCTCTGGTTCACCAAGTCTCGATTGCTGATGAGCATGTGCACCTTCGCCTCGTAGTATCCGATATCGTTATTCAGAGCGAAGCGGGCGATGTTAAACCCTCTGAGCATGTGGCTGTCCCACGTTGATCTGTACGCGTGCTCGTGCAGCGTGTTGTACAGAGCCTCGGCGGAGATGTTAGGAAGAATAGCATCCACTCTTATCTCGTCAATACGTGCTTGGGGTTCAGTCGGCGGCCTTCGGTAAACCTGCGGGTTGATGGAAGCGTTCCCAATCTATCCGAGAATATGTTTTCATTCATTGTTCATTACAACACCAGCCAGAACCTATCAATTCCCTTTTCGCCACTCCTTCTAAATACGTGCGCTCGGCTAAAGGCCGGCGCGGGGCGAGACTGGAGGCAGCAGTTAAAGTTCGGGAAACAGTAAAGTTCGGGCGAAGCTAAGTTCTGGTGAAGCAAAGTTCGGGCGCAGCTGAGTTCGGGCGAAGCAAAGTTCTGGTGAAGCGAAGTTCGGGCGCAGCTGAGTTCGGGCGAAGCAAAGTTCGCACGAAGCTCACTGTGCTCAGTTCTTTCGGGCGAAGCTAAGTTCTGGTGAAGCAAAGTTCTGGTGAAGCAAAGTTCTGGTGAAGCTAAGTTCTGGTGAAGCTAAGTTCTGGTGAAGCAAAGTTCGGGTTCTGGTGATGCTGAGTTCGGCGTGTAGCAAGTTTGGCCTGTGATGGCAAGTTCGGCGCCAGTACCCGGGGGGAAGACCCCCCGGACCCCCCGACTCCGTTTCCCGCGGTGACCCAAATACCGCGAGATACTGAGAAACTCCGCAAAAAACGCAAATTTCGGGCACATTAGACTCCAAAACGCAACAAACCCCGAAAACAATCTTCAACCGGAAAAGTGTGATGGGCGGGGTTCGAACCTGGCCGACCGGGCTGAAGGCCGACACCCGCTCACTCTGCCACCCATATGCATTTTGGCAGGGGAAAAAAAAGCTTGCACCGCACTATTTATCCAGTCCAAAACCAAAACACTTTTTCATAGACAAAAGCCGGGTTGGCTCGAATAGAGGCTATTCACATTGCATGTTCGTAGGACCTCCAGTCTCGAAGAACTGTGAAGAGGACCCGTTGTGGTTGTCGTGGAATGGAGCCAAAGATGGCATCTCTCCGGTCTCCTCACTTCCTTCCGCACTTCTGTGGTTTAATACAGAATGGGTATCGAGTAGGCCAAGTGACCTCTCATGAAAACGCATACCTTGACACCTTCTCTAGGCTCGGCAGGGGTGCCCCAGCTGCGCCCATCCTCGCTCCTGAGCACCTTCAGCACTTTTCTGAAGATTTTCTTCGAGATCAGCTGGTACCAGCGACCCTCATCGAAGCACTCCCACTGGAACTCCCTGCCGTCGAAGGACCACCGGTACCTTTTCAAGCCGCACCCGACGTCAAGTTCGACTTCTTCCGTGTCATTCGCATGGAACGGCTTTTTCGCGGGCGGGATGTTCCACGGGTTCGTCTTCGGCTGGCGTGGCGACTCGGTTTCTGAGCCCGACATCGCCTCACGCAGACAACCCCCTACAACTGCCCTGCTGGGATGTTTCTGCGAAAGGCTCTACGGTTCTTGCTTTTTCTGAGACTTCAGATCCTCTCCCGCAGGCGCCAGCCCTATCACTGCGTTTCTTTGTAGTGCGGGCTCGATTCAAGGAAGTTTGCATAGAACAGAGCCAAGCTTCAGCATGTTTGGCGATACTGAAGAGACGCGGGCCTAAAGGCATTGTGGAGACGGTAGCCAGAGCAGAGCAGACGGTGTGAAGACTGCGATTGATCGTGTGGTGGCGCCATTGCCCCGAAGCGAACTTCTTCTCAATTTTTTCTCAAAGATGCGCTGGTCAGTACGCTCTTCTTTGATGTTGCTCGTGCTCTTAGCACTTCTCTGCAAGACGAGGATGGCAAAAAAACTTGTTGAAGACAGAGGAAAGTTCGTCTAGCTACGTCTATCCCCTAAAAGAAAGGGCGTAGGGCGGAAAGGAATACCAAAGGGAATGAATGAAGGCGGCAGAAATCAACGTAGAGTGAACAGAAAAGAGTCGCTCGCTCAAACTAGTCAACGAGAACAAGTCTGGCAACCGTCCGACAGCCCGAGAATTCGACGGGTGGGTGCTGTCAAATAGCTGAACTTTTACAAGTGCCGGTCCTAACAACGGAAGAAGAAAAGAGTGCAGTGGAAATGGTACAACGAATGTCGGGAAAGGGAGTGAGGATGGAATCTAGCGGAGGCGGGGACGTGTTTGGAATGGTATGCGTTTGTTGCTGTAGCCTAACAACGTGTTTCGGTCGGTTGATCCCAGGACACATTAGACATCGAGCGGTGCTTCTTCAGCATGAAATCTGAGTGTTTGCAAAAGGGCGGCTGTCCATAGCTCTTCGCAGCCGAGACTACCCATACTACGATAGCATGGGCAAGCCTTTCGAGAGGGCTGATTTGCGTGAGCAACCAGTTCGCGGAGGTGACGTCTGGCACGTTTGCAAAATGCAACGACCCCGCAGGAACAAAGAAATGTCTTACTTGTGTGTGTCTGTGAGCTAGCTAGCCTGCTACACGGTAACAATCTATAATACCTTGTTTGAGCGAAGAAGCTTTGGCTGCAGTGGCTGCCTCGGGGTGCACATTGTATCGTGCACGGGGGTAAAGCAGCACCTCTTAGACTTCGCACGGCATAAGATCGTACAGCGAGGTCAGGGCGGCCTGGGGGCTGCTGTACAGCATGCCCCCGAACACTGTTCTGAACGCCCCGCATTGCGCTCGTTCGTTCGGTTTCTGTCACATGGCGGTAGTAGCCTTCTCCGGATCTGTGTGCAACAAGCAGCAGGTGCCTTTGTTTGTGGCAGTTTACACTTCGGGTCGACGATCCGACACCGTCTCGTGACGAGTACTCCTGCATGCGCCCATGCAACTATTGACTTTGACTTCAGTCCTTTCACAAGTATGTCTTCAGTTTATTGCATCAGGGTAGGCTGCCGAGCATCGTCGACGAGGATGGTAAGGTTGCCGACCACCTTCAAGTCCGCAGTGACCTGGCTGTAGGAGTCGACGATTTCGCACGGCGCCTCGTTAACAACGAGCTTGTGCTGCGACGTGTTCTGCAAGAATTCGACCGGATCCAGGACGCCCCTCTCGAGCAGGCTCTTCTGGTAGTTGACGAACGAGTCGAGCCAGTCAAAGTACTGCATCTGCCTGCGAAGCTCGACGTCGTCGCTTTGCAGGAGGTTCAGCTTCGCCTGCGTACGGTTGTGCAGCATCTGGACGACCTGCTGCACGACGTTGTAAATCTTGTCCTGCGCGTGCGCATGGTTTTCGGTGACCTGCGTCATCTTCTGGTCGATCGCGTGCAGCTGCGTGACGATGGTGCGCTTCCGGTCCTCGATGCGCCGCTTCTGCGTTTCAAGATCGTCGGCCGTATGACCAAAGAGGTCTTGGTAGCAGTGGATCCGCCACGACGCGACTTTATTATGAAGCCCGGCGAGTCCCCGCCGGTCTTCTTCCGGGTCGTAGATGCAGTTGACCACGAAGTCCGGCCAGATCCGTGCCTCGTCGTTGATGATGTATTCGTGGTAGAAGTCGCCCCCGTCGTTGTCTCGGTGCACTTTAATGGAGTGGTAGCCCTCGGGGACTGGGTACTTACCAATTTGGTCCCTCTCCATGACAAACGATTGACCAGTGGCGAGCCGCAAGTGCAGGAATTCGAGCTGCATGGCGCCTGGAGGTCGGTTTCGCTGAGAGTATTCATCCCCGGATTCATCGGCGTGAAGTCGGACAGCCCCTGAGGAGAAGAGCGCGCCTTTGCTCGGGTCGCCAATGCGGAAACGGCCGCCGTGCGATGCGATCATTGAGATGGTGTTGTCCTCGGGCAGGGCTGGGGTGTAGACCCACGAATCCACGACGACGCTCCCCAGCCGCTCACGCTCGAACTTGATGTTGTCGTCTGTTGTGTGCAGCGCGTGCACGGACAGCACCTTCACGGTCGCCGACCGAAGCGCCAGCTTCAACCCGTAGTCCATCATCTGATACTCGGTCTCTCCCGGCATCAACGGCCGCAGGTACTTCAGGTACTGCGGGGGCGCCCATTCAGGCAAGCCGCCGGTGTGCGCCATCGTTTTCCGTACCTGATCTCTTTTTACGGGATTTTCCTGGTTGCAGTGTTTGGGCACAAACGGTGACGTTTTTGGAAGCGCCCACCAAGGCTGGTTAACAAGAACGGTGTCACCAGCCTGAAGCTGGAGCCCTCCCTAGAGGGTGCACTCCACGCAAAACTATGCGTATGCCGGTCGCTTAACTCGACAGATCTAGAAGTGATGCCAAGCAAAGCATCGCTTGCCGCCAACGTGTGGAACTACCAAGGCAGTCCGCTCAGCAGTGCGAAGAGTCCGTAGAAGAAGGCAAGGGAAGCGCGTGAACGGAAGCTGGCTTTCTGTCGCCTTTCTGCTGGTCAGCCGACGGCGCAACCTTTTGTGGATGAAACGTTCGCAAGTCCATGTTGCTCGACCTTTTCTGCGGAGGCATCCACAAAGACGAGAGGACAAGATAAGTGGGGTGACGCGATGGCAAAGATGCACCACATGAAAGAATATTGAACAATGGATAACCACTCTTAACCAGTCGGATGAACAACTGCAAGCACCATACATAAGCACCAGAATTCAGCGCAACGCGGGAAGACGCGTCCGTTGACGCCTGCTTGTATGTAGGACGAGCCAGAGGCACGAGTCGCCGCCTGGATGAAGATCTGTGTTAACTCCTCGATGACTGTTAATTCCTTGAACGGCCTCTCGGTAGCCGCGTACCTTTTCTGCGTGCCAGTTTTCAACGAAGGGTCGTTGGCGACGCTGAGGTCACTATCAAAAAACGCTTGGCTCTTGGTTGGTTGCATATGCACCGGGCGGTGAAATATATACGAAACGAGCAACGATGCCTGACTGCCGACACAACTCGAAGAAAATCCGATGAGGCGTCACAGCTTGCCCTGAGCACCTGTGGCACCTTCGAACACAGTTTATTCACAGCTTTGCCATGATTTCTTTCTGGTGCTGCCCCGGCTTCGGGTCGGGCGATACGCTGGGCACAGCTGGGGTGCGAGAAAGTCGGGGGGCAGGGGCGGGAACGTAGTGTCCGGCAGGGCACTTGAAGAACGACTTCCGAGCGACATTGTGCGCATCCAAGGGCGCCTGCTCGTATGTCAGCACAGGCCAGACGCACGACTCGGTGTCTTTGAAAATCTGCGTCCACTGCTCGACTGTTTTTTCGTTGAACCGCTTCTCGGTCGCCTTATGCCGTTCCGCCCACTTCGCGCGCACCATCTGCCCGCCTTTGAACAAAGGGTCGTTAGCTACGCCTAGTTTCTCGATGAACACCTTGTAGAACTGCGGCTCGAGAGCGCCAACGGACATGAACCCGCCACACTTGCAGGTGTACACCCTGTAGAACGGGGCACCACCGTCCAACAGATTCTCGCCGACGGCATCTGCACGGAACTGCTTCAAGCCGTACATTTTCATCGGCATCGTCGACACGTAGGCTGCACCGTCGGACATGGCAGCGTCGATGACCTGGCCTTTTCCGCTTGTTTCCCGTTCGTACAGCGCGGCGACGATACCGAAGGCGGCGCTGAGGCCGCCGCCGGCGAAGTCGGCCAGCAGGTTGATCGGCGGGACGGGCACTTGGAACCCGCGCGGTTTAAGCATGGACAGCACTCCGCTCTGGGCGAGGTAGTTGATGTCGTGGCCGGGGGCCTTCTCTGCTTCGGGCCGCCCGCCCTGCCCGTAGCCGGTGAGGCGGGTGTAAATAAGCCGCGGGTTTTCTTTGCAGAGGACGTCAGGCCCGAGACCCAGCCGCTCCATCACACCGGGGCGGAAGGGTTCGATCAGAACATCGGCGCCCCGGACCAGCTTCATGACGCACTCGCGGCCGCTGCGCGACTTCAGGTCGACGGCAACACTTCGCTTCCCGCGTGACAACGTGTCGACGCTATGTGCAGGGGTCCCGTCGCTGTCTGCGCGATCCACCCGCACTACGTCCGCGCCGAAGTCCGCCAGCACCATCCCAGCGAAAGGCACCGGGGCTAGCCCTGCCATCTCGACGACCTTCACTCCTTTGAGAGCCATCGGGGAGCGGGGTTTGTGGCTTTTCTGTGTAAATACAACTGGATTCAGAACAAAGGACGTTAGGATACTGTCGGGTTGAAAATCAGTTTGCTGGTGCCTGAAAACCGACGCAAATTCAAACACGCTGCCCGTGAGTTTGCGATTCGTTCGCAAGACTATCAGTTCGTCTGCCTAGGAGCACTTGATCTCAGCGGGTGGGGTCCAACTTCAGCTTGTTTGCGATTCGTTTGCAACACTATACAGTCGTCTGGCCTTGGAGCACCTGAATCTCGTACTTTGTTCCGGTTTTGCGCGCTCTTTTTTGATCACTTTTCGCTGATTCATAAGATCTCTGTTTCGTGTGAACATAGTCGGATTGGGCGAAGGCGCTTAAATCTTATCAAGAGAGATCGCTCAGGTTGTTCCCAGTCGAGTTCAGTGTGTGGGGTTCCAATTTCAGAGTAATTTCTGGAAGCGTGGGTCCGCGAGTGCGAACACTTCCGAGCGGTGCAAAATTGCGCAGAATCCCTCCCAGAAGAGGCTCAGCGCACGTGTTGAAGTTGAGATAGGCTGCGGCACCTTGGCGCGCAGTGGAAGCTGAAGCCTGCCATCAAAACGCTGGCCGGCTGCCATAGGTCGTGCAACCACCGTGCCAGAGCCACCCGCAACGTAGCAAGGCGGAGACATCCCGCGAGTCGGACTCGCCCGCCTGCCAGGATGCCTCTGACTGTGCGTGCAGCGTCGTCACCCACCGTGAGAGCCGCCGGCTGCAGGTGTACCTCACATGAGCGACAGTCGCACTCTCGGGTCACAAATGGACCGAGAAGAGGACTAAACGTACACTCGGCGAGAGCGGTGCAGCAGGAAAGGGAGGGGAGGGAACGAAGGCGATGAGTCCATTCCACGGATAGCTAGACAGGGGTTGAGACGGTGGCGTGGTTGGATCGACTCGATCGATAATGGTCGGCAAGCGTCGAAGCGAGAGGTGGACAGACTATTCTCAAGATTGAAGTGCTTGGGTGTCGACGTCGGTGCCGACACAGGTGCTCAAATCTTTGCCGGACAGAGATCCGGTTCAAATTAGGGACATAGTGATCCTTGCTCCGGGGGGGGCTACGTACTCTGAACTCGACTTACACGAACCCTCAGGTCATTGTAAGTAGTAGTCCTAGTGAGGACCAGCCACGCAACTGGCAAGGAGGGGCGTCGCTCACTTGTATTTTCCTCGTGACAGCAGTCTAGTTGAGCCACACCAAGACTGCTGCCCCTGCACTTCCTGTGTGTCCTCGCTACGAACACAAGACGCAATTCCTATGAAGGTGCAGGTAAAATTTGAGCGCCTTGCGTTCACAAAATTCCCGCACAGTATGGAGGGCCATATAGGCACACGGCTGGATACGAGCATTAATCACGAGCGGCGGACGCGTATGCGTCCCCTCAGCGTCGCTTTGAAAGCCGGCCTCCGTCCCAGGGGTCGAGTAAGAAAGCATTGTCTCGCCTATCGAACAGTGACTGTGCAACACGAGTAGTAGCAAACAGCTCCGCATCGTAGATACCAATTCTTCAGAGCCCGATGCAATCGACTTGCCTCCTCGCAGCACACCGTTGACGAGAGAGTAGTAGGCGTCTACTAGTAGGCGTCTCAACCGTCTAGGAAAAAATCCACCGTGGGTGCGCTTAATGCATTGTGACCGTCAAGGAAGCATCTAACCTTCTTCGTTTGTGCATGCGCCTTCCAGTGTAGTGTGAGGCTTGATGAGGCCGTGAACCACGCGACGGAACCTGTTGTTTGGATGAGTTTCACGGGCGGCGTAGAACAGGTGAAGTATTGCCAACATCGTGAAGCAGGCTTGTTCCTTCTTCGATGACCGCCTCCCGTAGCTATATTTTCTGTGATGAGTCCACACGTGCAGCACGCAAATCACCAAGAAACCCGGTAGGCGTTTGCCAGTCTAGACTGTTTTAAGAATGCTCCAATAAGTCGGTTCGTCTTCGTAAGCGCATGGGCAATTCTTTTTCGAAGCAGGCATACCGTGCGAGGGGACAAGGGTCTTGCCCTGAGCAGCCGTATACTTTGTGAGTCACCGGCAAGCCATTGTACAGCAGTCGGACCTGTTTCGAGTGGGGTTTGGTTTGAATGTTGACCTTGTTTTGCACAGCAACCGGAGCACAGACATTTCGTTGACCGCACTACTCTGAACCCAAATCCGTGGTTTCAGGTGGCAAAAATATGATCAAATGGGTCCTCGACCTACCTACCGGCATTCGTGCCGGTAAGGCGGTTTTCAAGTGCGTCCAATAGGAAGAAAGCTTTCCAGCGGCCACGGGCACAGGAGTGGTTGACACCTTGTCCAACAATACCAAGAAGAAAGAAGAAGAACCGCTCCAGGAACGTGACGGTCAACCACAGCTTGCAAGGCTTGAGTCGGAGGCATCCCGTGTAGCAGGTTCCCCTGGTACCAACCCAAAAAAAACAAAGAAAAGACACCATCATGACTTCACGGAGTTCCCACAACTCAAAGACAACACGTGATGCGTAAGGCGGCCACCGGCAGTCAAACGCTCCGAGAGCGGAGAGTAGTGGTGCGACTATTGAGTCATGTCCGAAGAAGAGCCTCGTCGTCGCGTTGGTCCGTCGGTCCGCCATTGCCTGCAGGCCGTCCAATATGTACAGCAGAAACGGGTACATCGCCATTCGCGCACTCTCACGACCACCAGCGTCGCCACTGTAGCGCTCGCAGTAAAACTCGTCGGCTGCCCTGAGGATCTCGGCAGCGGTGGCGGCGGTTAAGCAGCCGCCATTGCCGCAGGGGAGGGGATGCCCGTGGCAGGCTCCTGCGTGCAACGCATCGCCCAGGTCCGTGATCGGCATTTCAGCGGCAGCGGAGCCGAACAAGGCGGCCAGCTGCTGCTTCAAGTGTGCCGGCTTCCGCAGGTCGGCCACCTGACGAGACGCCAGATGCACTGCGCGGGCACACCCCCCGGCTATAATCTTCTCGCCGCTCGTCAGGTTGTGCGCGTTTGCCCCCGCCGACGACGAGCGGAGGCCGACGCCGTGCATGACCTCGTCTTCTTCCCTTTCGAACACGTGCAGCGCCAGGTTCTGTCGACTGCCGTCTCGAGCGGAGAGAGTGTTCAAGAAGGCAGCCGCACTCAGAATCGTCCTCCGGTAGTCAGTGCTCCTGGCGTAGAATCGCGTCAAGTCCAGTCTCTCCGAGTACGCTGCATATATGTACGAGCCGAGCCGGCTCAGCTGCCGCGAGCCTGTCGTGAGTGCAGTGTTTTAAGAGAGTCTCGGGTTGACCGTATCAGTCTCCCAACATAGCAGGGCCTCGGATCCCATGCTGGCATGACCTGCCACTGGCCCGCACCTTTGGTCGCTAACTACTCCCATGTCAGAGTAGGGGATGTGACATGCCAGCACGGCGTTCGGAGGCCTTGCCTTCTTCCTTTCGAACACGTGCAGCGTGGTTCGCTGCTGTCAAGCGGGTGACATCTCTTACTCGGGAGTAGTTACCGGCCAAAATTTACATCTTTCCCAACTTGGATTCTCTGCAAGCTGTTCAAACTAAGCAAGAACAAAAGCACCGCGTTGATTCCGTCCCGTATGCATGCTTCTCCTTGATTGTGTACATGTGATACGAGGAAAACTGAGCATGCGCAGCTGGAGCGGCTCAATTAATTCGATCAACGGAGTCGGCGACCGCTGCACTCTCGCCTGCTTTCAAGACAACAACAAAGGACAAACCTGCCTCCGTTAGCTGTCCCTTCGCGCAGATGTCGTCGGGGCCGACTTCAGGGCTGGTAGGCCTGGTTATGGGGGAGCGCGCCTTTTCCGAAACGAGGTGGAGCCTCTCGGGCCAGTCGGGTGCTGCGGAACACTTGTATCTCGGCACAGACAACGTTCCGGGGAGTGCGTGCACTGCGCTGCGGTCGCCGTGCCGGATGGCGATGGTGAGGCCCACGAGTGTGGCCGACGGGTACTTCTCCCCGAACATGCCTTCGTCGCCCATCACCGGCGCGCCGTCATTCCGGTAGTTGCAGTACCGCTCGGTGCGCCTGCTGAAAGCTGGCGTCGCCAGCCCCGCCGGGGTCGGCACCCCACGGTGCAGCTGGTGCAGGAGAAGCAGCAACGTCACCGCACATGCAGCGGCAACCTTCCACACGTGCCGCTTAAGGACCACCCGCCCTTTCTTCCCGCCTAGCATCAGCGTGGGGGGGAGCGCTCCCCACTGCCGAGCTCTTTTGCGGTGTCCCTGTCTATTATTTTTAAGGGTTTTATGACCAGCGGTTCCTTTGGCTGAAAGGTGCGCTCGGAACCGCCCGTGCACCGAACACGCCCCTTCGTTCAGTTGGCCCATTGATAGCTTAGTTTGCAACAAGTGTGGACACAGCGAGCAAAAAACGAGGAGCGAAGGAAAGCCGCAGTTGCTTCGTTTTCCTTTTTCTTTTTCTTGCGGTTAAATGCACAATACCAAAGCGAGAGCGGTTTTTCGTGTATGCCTCTTCTTCGAGAAGCAGATCAACCGACGCGGGGGAAGAATCTCTGATACGCGGGGAGCACCGCCAGCTAGCTAGGTGAAGGGGATGGGCGGGTATTGGGAGGATGCATGAAGGAAGAAGTGGGCAAAGGTTGATTATTACTTTTCGTTAGCCTAAAAGAAATCGGGGTTCGTTCTTGTGCTCGCAACACACACGATACTGGAGTCCCTGGAATACGTGTCCGCTTGCACTCAAAGCACAAGCGAATTAAATTTGCTCCCTCTTATAACTACTCGCTGTATTTTGCAAAGCCAACGAAGCACATGAACCAGGCAATGAAAGCATAGAATGCATGCAAAGCAAAAAGACGCAAATTTGCTTCACCACAAAAGGTCATTCAATGCCATGCCATGCAATATTAATCCAATGTTGCCGCCTTCATTTGCTTTTGCAAAAAAGGCGAATATCGAGCAATTTCCTAGCAAGCAAAAGGATATGCAAGCAAATAAACGCAGATAGGCAAGTTGGTGCAAAGTTATGTAAAACGCGTCGCAAATCCTTTCTGACCCCGACCTCGTGTTGTGAGGCCGTCTGCGCGCAATGCTGAAGTTCCTCATTGTTGTGCGCGATTGCGGCAGGACAACCATGCCGCCTTCAACTGATTGCTGGATGGGATGCAGAAAACTATCCCAGCTGGAACCCTTTCAGGCGCTTTCACAATAGCTGCAATTGGGGGGTTTATCCAAGATGAGTAGCTTCTGAAGCCCGCACACGCGGCGTTGACTATGGCTGTTCCTGGTGAACTGAACGATCAGAGGTCTGCCTTGATATTGAACGAGCTGAAGAATTACTCATCTGTATAAGTCGCAAGGAAGAAGGGAATCTGTGGCTATAAATTGCATATCTTAGACAGCTGAACGGCCACGGTAGCAATTCGATGCAGCGGGCACGCAGCATACCAAGAGTGCGCCATTGTCTCATGCTTCCGGGAGGAGCAGAACACTGCGAGCTCTTGAAACTCAAAGCTTTTTATGCGCAGGAGCAATTGCCTCTGCTCTGTGTGTTGACTTGCATTATGCTTGGTTTGCACGTTCCTACGAATGTCTTTGCAGTGAAGAGGCTCTCGCGAGAATCTTTCTCACACAACAACAAGGGCTACACTTCAAACTCCAGAACAGGTCTCCCTCGACTCCGTAACTCATCCTCTCGTTTGGTATTCGGGGTGGTTGATACTGGCACACTTGTGACAGAAATCGACATGCAACCACTGGTTGGCGTACTTGTCAGAAGTACGTGGTGCATGCTCGCACCCTGGGGTGCGGCCCTCTCGCAACTGTTTGTCACTTGCCACATACGCATGTACTTCTCACAAGCAAACAACTGGTGAGCAACTGTGAAACAGAACTTCTCGCTAAACGCGAAGTGCACACTCAGGATAAAGCGGCCACGTCCTGTGTTCATCAGCTCGCCGAATGGCAACCTATCGTGAGGACCTGTGAGGACGAGCAGAGCATCACGTGGCTAGCTTCCGCTCGAGGCAAGCAGCAGGATATGCTACCCCGTCACTCGTTCATACATCAGCAGGTACGCTGACGACGCGAGTACCTGTTTTTTTTTTACGGGTTCTGAATTCTGATCGACGAGAAATACACGCTCTGCATCGTTTTACCTTGTAGGCAATGGGCGCCCGATACGACTATGTTCCTGATACCTTCGGGATCGAGAGCCTCGCGGATGAGCAAGATCACGGCTTTTTGGTATTTTTTCACGGAGGTCGTTTATAGTTTCCGACACGCTTCCGGCTTCGTTGACTTGACAGCAGGGGTTTGTAGCGTTATTTAGAGTTAAAGTTCGCTTGAAATTCCGGGGTTTTAGGGTCTCCGTGTGACCGTTCATGAATGGGTTCTCTTAGAGCAAGTTATTTGTGGGATTTGAAGGTCGGTAGTTCAAAGTCTCCGGTTGACCGTAGAGGTTTGTTTTCGTGAAATAGAAAGGGCAAACGAACCTTGAAGACGGAAACCTCAGTGACGTGCGAGTCCGAGGTCTTGTACCAGCGGTTTGAGCGGCACTTCGCCTTACGATCGTACGGCCGCACGTACGCGAAGTAATGTCCGCAGTTGAGGGACCCAGAATGCGCCACAACCGCGAACAGCCGGTACGCGAATTCGGCCTTCTCGTGGGCTTGCACGGGGGCATCGTCACGCAGCCCGTTGGCCTCAGCAACGGCTTGACACCGCTCTTTCTCGGCCCAACCGTCAGCGAAGAGGTCGGACTCCGGGGGGTCGCTGTGGTACAGGTCGACCGGCGGCGACGAGGAAACGGCGTGGCCGCTCATGAACGGGTCTAGTTGCAGGACCAATGGAAACGAAACGTAGGCACCAAGCTTCCGGAAGGTCCCCGTGTAGTCATGCTGGAAACGCTTCAGGTGCACGGTCAACACGGCAGGCGGGGACGCGATGGAAAGTTGCTTTTCAGCGGGACACTTCGTGTTGCACTTCCCGCAGTGGTACAAGTTGTCGCCTTCGAGCTTTTCCGGCGAGAAAAAGGACCGGAGGCACTCAACGACGGACGGGACACCTGGCTCGAACTGTTCAGCATACTCCGACACCCCGCGCATGCAGCATGCCACGACGCCTTCTCCTCGGACCACCGGTTTCTTGGACAAAAGCACGGTTTCCGCCTTCGAAAGCTCCTTCAGCAACTTCGCGCGTACCTCGCCCTCCTCCTTTTCGACCGTTCCCCGCTGCTTCGCCAGTTTCGCTTCCTTCCGAGTCGTGGTGGGAAGCCCAGCCACCTCCTCGTCTTCCCCGCACGTTGACGACGACTTTCCCTTCGGGCTTAATGTTGGTGATTGAGAGCACGCGGAGGACCCCCCGTTGAGGGAGGCGGGGTCCGCACGGTTGTGCAGGGCTGCGGAGGAGTTCTGCTTTTTTTCCCGCCAGATCGCTTTTCTCGTGGCGAGGAGCGACGCTTTGGTTTCGAGGGTTTTGAGGCGTTCGATAGTGGCGTGTTCAGCGGAAGGCATCCCGCCGTTCATCGGAAGGGACGGCCCGCTGACGACTTCGCACGACGAGACGCTGTACGAGAAGCCAGAGTTGTTATGTTCGTGAGGCTGTTGTTGAGTGGGTATTTCTACGCTGATATCTCTGAAGTAGTCGTCGGTTTTCACGCTTCTCCCGCCGCATCCCCGACATTGAAGGACGGAGTCGAAAGTACCCCGGAAGCACTTAGAAATGATGTTGCTGGTCTTCTTCTTCTTTTTCTTCTTCTTCTTCGCCTCCGTCGGGCTGTGCCCGCTGGACGCGCCTTCATTGTCCGCAGCAGCTTCTACCCCGTTCTCTTTGGCTTGCTCCTCCTTCACAGCATTCTGCGCACGCTCTCTGTTTGCATACTCGCTCTCGAGTGCAACCAGTAAAAAGGCGAGCATCTCCTGCGCATCCTGCTGTGCGTGGGACCGAAAGGTTTCGTGCTTCCTGCAGACGTAGCCCCACAGGCCACTGGGGTCGAGGACTTTGCCGCGGTTTTTGTCCAGGAGCCGGAGGAAGACGCAGAGCGCTATGCTGAGGTCGCCCTGGATTCTTCCATTCACGACCCCGTCATCTTCGAGAAGGTAGTCCACCAGCGGCGCGGTCTGCGCAAGGCCTTGGCACACGCTGTTGAAGAAGCAGGTGTTGCCCAGATTCCGGAGGCCGGTCATCGTCTCGGGCATTGCTTCCTGCTCGTTATCAGGCTTGTCCAGCCATGTTTCTTGGAAGGTATTCATGTCTCTCTTCCCCCACCCCCCCCCTTCTGATCCTAACCTACAATCTATTCGAGAGCACATCTACAGACTGAAGACTATGAGTCCTTGGACAACGACGACTGCGGCAAAATTGCGACTACGTTTCCACAAGCTTTCCTGCATGCTATTCGAGCCGCTGGTTCCATGAGGTAGACAAGTTTGCCGCGTGTACAGGTTCTGGGGAGTGCTATGCTGAAGTCGCTCTCCATTCTTTCTTTCACAACCCTTGTCACCCTCAAGCAGTGGTGTAGGGCAGGTGGTACCCCTCCAGAGGCCTACGTGTTTATTATTGAGGAAAAAGTCGACTTTCGGGTTTGAGCAGACGTGCCTCAAAACACTGTTCTCCGCATCCCCAAAACAACTTCCTTGACCCATTGTAGGGGGTCCTTCTTCGGACCGTTTCGTCGATACGTATCATACGCCCGTGTCCAACTGTCCAAGCCTTCTGTTTTTGTGGCAATAACGCTAGCTCTAATGCTTTCGTTGTGACATCCCCGCAAACACTTCGGAAGTGGGAATTGGGAAAGAAGAGAAAAATACTGAACACTAGACAGCTCGTTTAGGAGGGTCCGAACAGACAGATTTGGTTGACGATGACAAAACGGAACGCAACAATGGGAAAGGATCCGTCACTTGTGGTCGACACTCTTGTTTTCTGTTCTTGCAAACGGAAAGCACCACCGGGGTGCACAGTCTCGCAAAATGTGCAGCCGATACAACCTCTTATTGCTAACAACATGCAAACGAAGCGAACGCATAAAACATACCCGCACGAGTTCTTCTTGTGTACATGGAGAGACGGTGGCAGGTAGACAAGTAGTGACTTACGGGTCGGTCCTGCCCCAGGGACTCGTTGAGTTTTCATACTCCGCGATCGTGAGCACAGAAACTCTAGTCAACTATTCCGTGCAGGATTTGCAGTGTACACTTTGCACAAGTGTCAGTTCTCGTTGGAAGATAAATACTTGTCATAATGCTCAACAGTCATTAGAGTAAAAGTTCGCTTGAGCTTATTGGAAAATCTTCGATTTTATAGAATGTAGCCCGAATTCAGAAGAAATTTGGTTTCCTCCGCACTCTGCAGTGACTTCGCGTGTAAGAGTTTGGATTAGAATGCAAATAGTCCGGCAGGCAAAGAGGGCCGTTTGCGAGCCTTCCCCTCTTGAGCAAACATACACATTGCCCCTTGTACGCACGTTCCTTAGGCGGTCTAGATACCTGGTTTACCTCCGTTTTCTTGTTTCTTTTCTTCACAGGTACTTCTGTACTGAAGGGGACATTTCCGAAAGCTGTTGCAAAAATTGAACGAAGCCAACGGAAAAGTGCTCTCACAGGAAGCCCCGCAGAAGATTTTTCCATAGAGAAGAACTTTGGCTTATCATTTTCATCATCAGAATTTCAATCAGTTGATGCTGATTGTCCGTTACTCCGGTTATCAATGCAAGCCCCAACTTCGGATATGTCCGCCTTTTTTCCAACCGTTACTGGTCTCAGCTAGTCAAAGCTGCTCCCCTGTCAAAGATCACCTGCACGGTCCGCAGCCGCGAAATGAATTGCTTTCATTTGGCAGCCGGTTTAACACTTCTGGCGCTGCAACATACTATTTGGCATGCCATTGCCTCTTTCAAGGCAAGTGTAGCATGCGCAGATACATACACACACATACACAAACATACACACTCGTGCCTCAACTTGATTGATCTTTGTTTTACTCGTTTGCATGCATCCCGTGTTTCCAAGTGTATCGTTTTTTAGAGTGCAAACTTGTTGAAGCTCCGGGGGTTTTAGAGCAAGTGGATCCGGCCCTCCTCTCTGGGTCTCTGACATGGCTTGACAAAATGGGTTCAGCCTTTGACTCCGTGCGACTCAAGTCGGCTGCTGCTCCTTGGGCCGCTTGATGGAAATGCGATACTATTTCTATTCTGTTTCTGATTCTGATTCTAATTCTGGATATGCATGTCACAAACACTTCCCATCAATCAACCGTTTCACCGTCACAAATTGCCTCACGACGAACCCGCGGCAAAAGTGACCCTCCCCGGTGGCTCGCAACAAAGACCAGGCATAGTGTTGGTACGCCGTCTACCGGCCACCATTTTTTCATGATTTCTGGGTGGAAGCCTCCACCCAGTCCATGTAGACAGAACCGGAGGGAGCTATCTTCTCTCGTGTGTGCACAAACGATTTGTTCGGCTGGCAATATCTTCCTTCGAGGCCAACGCTTGGGGTGACGTATCCTCTGCGGGGCCGAATGGCCAGAACCTAACTTTGCCCGGGGCGTTTCTTTCGTTCAGCAGTGTTAGCATGGCTGCCCGAATTCATATTCAGCGAATGGAGAGCAGCTCGCTGCAATCAGGCATACTTGGGTGGCGACTTAATTGATGTTGCTTGGCCCTAACGGGCACCGAGGACAGTGTCATCAGAAATGGGATGGAGGAGGAAACTGCAGGAACAAAGTAGAGCCACAAAGCCGAAGACTTGCACGCGCCAACGACAGGGTTGCAGAAGGACTGGCAGCCCCCGAAGCAGGGCCTCAAGCCTTCGAGCGGTCAGCAATCGGCTGCTATTGCCGGATACAGCTTGCAGAAGATTTAGCAGCCTTAGGGGCCTAACGTTGCAGTAGTTTGTGCAGTGCCAAGAAGCCAAGAATCCTACCACACTCATCATTATCTGCTCGCGCTTCTTCCTTGATGGTGAAGAACGAACTCGCTCAGGCAGAAAGCTCGTTTCCGGCTCACCGCATGCAACAGCTGTCCGGGAACCCCAGACACAAATACTTGCACTCTAAATAAAGAAATACTCGCCATCAACAACGGCCGCATCAAGATGTTGACCGGAACAGCCAAAAGTTGCTAAGGATCGACCCCGTAGTGGGGTGTATTCCCCTGGATTGGAAAAACGAGGCCATTTTACCTCGTCATGATCTTCACCATCATTGAGCGGTTGATGCATCGCCTGACTCCGGAAATGTTCTCGCTCTCTAGCCTCCGTCGAGATCTGAGCACGGGATGTTCGTACGACCAATCCTAAAATGGGTCTTTTTGGACAAAAAGCTTACACGTAAATCTGTGGTTTACGAGGACCTCCTTCTCAACTTTGCGTCCAGTATTTCCCGCAGGTGTCTGACTAAGATGGACCGTCAGATTGAACGGTCGTTTGCGTGGCAAGATTAATCAGCTGAGGGGACTCCTTCCGCCGGCTAGATACTGAACAGAACGAACTGGGCAGGGAACCGGACCGTGTTTCTAAGCCAGACTTTCACTGCGTTTCTCGGATTGGATACCTTTTTTTGCTTTTTTTTACACGACCGGAACTGAAAACTGTGTTGTCCGAGAGCTTGGGTGGGGGTGGGGCTTTTTGAGAAAACTGCGACGCTGTCTGCTAAAAAAGAAGAGCTCATGGATATGTCTGATGACGAATGAAACCAGCGTTGCGGTGCAAGGAGTCTGCGGCCGCTGCGGGCAATCCGGAGGGGCACTTCGCCTTCTCAGTTTCCCGTACGCGGAGTCGCCCGTGATCTTCGAGAACAACAGCTATATCAATCACTGCGTCTGTGCGACGTTTCGGCATCACGGCGTGTTTCCAAGTTATCAGAAACATGATGGCTTGTCGTAGCCTAGTCGAGTAGCTATGCCCACCTGTAGGGCGGGAGTAGCGGTATTGGCCTACACCCAACTCGCCGTGACGTGGGTCTTGGGCGACGCTAAAGCCCGGCCGCGTCCGCGAAATGGCGGCGAGGTTTGTTGGTACGGAGTGGCATAAGGGGAAGCGTGGGGGGAGGCGTAGGGTGAGGCACGAGGTGACGCGACTGACGCGATGGCACGGGGTGACTGAGAAGGAATGGCGGGGGACTGGTACGGGGAATACGGTGCTGGTGAAGCTGCGGCGGGCATCACGAAGGGGGACTGGTAGGGAATGCCGCTGGCTGACTGCCCCTCAGCGATGCTTTGTCGCGGGGAACTGAGGTAGCTATAAGGGGAAAGAGGGCCCGGGTCATCGTCAGGCGGCCGAGCTGGCGTCATCACCTTGGCAGGTGAGGCTCCGGGGCTGCCTACTGTTTGCATGGGCAACCGTGTCGGCATAACGACGGGGCTCTCGTAAACGTTGGCTACCGGGAGTGTTCCTTTTACGAAGTACTGATCTTCGAAACCACGCAAGATGAGCTCTCGCCCGTCGTCCGGCAGGGCTGTATACCTCCGATCCGAACCGAATGGCGACTTCAGCGCCTCTTCATGCGAGGGCCACATTTCTTTGTACTGCCCTGGCGACGCGTCGTACTGGTGTAACAGACTGGTGTCAACTGCTTGCCTCTGCGCCTGTCGCTTGGTATAGCCCCAGCAGAAGTAGATCATCACCAGGACCAGGCACGTTCCAATTATTGCGCATACTATGATGAGAGCGGTGGCCAGAGGAGACACCTCGTCGTCGTCGGCGGCGGCTGCGATCGCCTCGGGTGTCTCGTTTTCTTCAAGCGGAACCGCGTCGGCAGGGCCGACAGCGTCGCTCTCGGGAACATCCGGATTAGGCGCGTCGGGGGTAGGGGCTGATGTATCACTCGGATTTGCTGCGGGTGCGTCAGTAGTTGGAGCTGTTGTGTCACTCGTGGCTGCGGGTGAGTCAGTGGTCGGAGCTGTTGTGACAGGCGCATCGGTAGCTGGCGCTACTGTAACATTCGGAGTGGCAACTGGAGCTTCTGTAACAGGCGCATCGGTAGCTGGAGCTACTGTAACATTCGGAGTGGCAACTGGAGCTTCTGTAACAGGCGCATCGGTAGCTGGAGCTACTGTAACATTCGGAGTGGCAACTGGAGCTTCTGTAACAGGCGCATCGGTAGCTGGCGCTACTGTAACATTCGGAGTGGCAACTGGAGCTTCTGTAACAGGCGCATCGGTAGCTGGAGCTACTGTAACATTCGGAGTGGCAACTGGAGCTTCTGTAACAGGCGCATCGGTAGCTGGAGCTACTGTAACATCCGGAGTGGCAACTGGAGCTTCTGTAACAGGCGCATCGGTAGCTGGCGCTACTGTAACATCCGGAGTGGCAACTGGAGCTCCTGTAACAGGCGCATCGGTAGCTGGAGCTACTGTAACGTCCGGAGTGGCAACTGGAGCTTCTGTAACAGGCGCATCGGTAGCTGGAGCTACTGTAACATCCGGAGAGGCAACTGGAGCTCCTGTAACAGGCGCATCGGTAGCTGGAGCTACTGTAACATCCGGAGGGGCAACTGGAGCTCCTGTAACAGGCGCATCGGTAGCTGGAGCTACTGTAACATCCGGAGTGGCAACTGGAGCTCCTGTAACAGGCGCATCGGTAGCTGGAGCTACTGTAACATCCGGAGTGGCAACAGGAGCTCCTGTAACAGGAGCATCGGTAGCTGGAGCTTCTGTAACAGGCGCATCAGTAGCTGGAGCTTCTGTAACAATCGGAGTGGCAACTGGAGCTCCTGTAACAGGAGCATCGGTAGCTGGAGCTTCTGTAACAGGCGCATCAGTAGCTGGAGCTTCTGTAACAATCGGAGTGGCAACTGGAGCTCCTGTAACAGGAGCGTCGGTAGCTGGAGCTTCTGTAACAGGCGCATCGGTAGCTGGAGCTACTGTAACATTTGGAATGGCAACTGGAGCTTCTGCAACAGGAGCATCGGTAGCTGGAGCTTCCGTAACAGGAGCATCGGTAGCTGGAGCTACTGTAACATCCGGATTGGCAACTGGAGCTTCTGTAACAGGCGCATCGGTAGCTGGAGCTCCTGTAACAGGAGCATCGGTAGCTGGAGCTTCTGTAACAGGCGCAGCGGTAGCTGGAGCTACTGTAACATCCGGAGTGGCAACTGGAGCTTCTGTAACAGGCACATCAGAAGCTGGAGCTGTTGTGTTTGGAGCAGCTGTTGGCTGTCCGGTCACAACCGGAGCCGCCAACAAGGCGTACAAGCACAGCAAAGCGGCTCGCAATTGCACATGCCCGCACGCGCTCATGGCAAAATCCGCGTCGTTTTCTGCTTAGGTCCTTCCTTCCTTTATCATCTGGTTTGGGAATTGTTGTGCGTAAATTCCATAATACTATACCTGCTGCCCTGCCAGTAACCGTCAGGTAGATTGCCATGGTACACAAGCCAATAGCAAACGCACCATGCAAGGTTCTGAATCCACTTTGTCCTTCGTGAAGATGAAAGCCGTTAGGGAGAAGGTGCCTTCGATGGTGCCACCCCCTCGTGACGTGAGTGCGTAGTAAAACGGGCCTTTGTCAGTATGAGAGCATGCGATTGTCAGAGAACAGGCCCACAGAAGCGGGGAAACCAAATGAGAAAGAAGATGTGGGATACCGAGCAGTTCATCGCTCGCATTAGGCGCTCACCGACACCGAACCAGAGACTCGCGTTTGCCGTCGGGAAGATCCTGGCAGCTTCGCGTAAAGTTGGGAGCGGGTTTGGCTACGCGGGTTGGGCTCTCTCGGAGTTTCTCGCACTCCCTCAGGTGCAACTACGCGCCGCCGCCAAGCCTTGGCGCCGACGGTGTCCATCCTCTGCTTCCAGCAGCTGCACACACTTTCTTCCACCACGTTTACGAAACGGAACAGACTCCGGAACTGATAGGACCAGTGTGAGGTCATCGTTGCCGCCGGCAGTCTCGCGCTTTTCGGTGGTGTCTGTGAACAATAACCTCAGGGCAAGGCAAGTGCGACCCGTGCAGGAGGCAGCAAATGCGACGCAGGAAGCGGCACAGAGCAGCACGCACGGGGACGAGGAGCACGAAGCCGAGCGTGGCCCGCTTCACAGGCAGAGGGCGCCCCGGAAACGGATGCCGCAGATGACGGCTTTCGGAGACTAGTGGTGGTACCCATTTGCATGCAAATGACTCCCCACTAACGCAACAAGAAGGGACTGGGAGAAAACCACTTAAACGATTCACCAACAACATGTCTGCACCTCCAAGCGGTGGTCCCGGGCAACGCACTGCCTCTGATGAGGCCATGCGGCCGACGCAGACCGGGACGGAGGCCCCATGGCAGTGGGTGCCAGCAAAGAGAGAACGGCAACTCGCGCAGCTGCGAAGCGAAGACTGGGATGTTCCAGTCTTCGACTTGTCGAAACTGCAGAGTTGTGACGAAGCGGGAGTGGCCATCGCGAGCCGCTCGTAAGCCAAGGAGGCCATCGGCGACGGCAAGCGGAAAGAGGCGTGTGCGGTCGTCGTGCTGGCTGCGTTGCCAGAATTAGCTGGCCAAACAGGGCAGATGCGCTCGGTCCTCGTCAGGCGCGGAACCCGCACCGAGACGACGACTGGAACAGTCTTTCAACTGGGCGAGAAGAAGGTCAGCTCGAAGCTGACGTTTAACCGCGTGTCGACGGACGTGCAGAGGCTGTCGGTATGTGACCCTCGACGATACACTACGGCAACCGAGTGACGGCCAAACTGAGGGCCTACCTCGGGCAGTTTGCCGCGGAACAGGGCGTGAGTAGAGGCGACGTCATCATCACGGGCGTCGAAATGAGGGGCAGGGCCGAGGATCCAGCGCGCTCTCTCGGCGCGCTGATCCGCGTCAACGCGGAACAGGCAAGGAGACTGGAAGCGTCTTTCGTGGCGCTTTCGTGGTCCCGAAAAAGGATGCGGGCCCGGTGAGCATGGAAGAGCTCTGTGCTTAGGACGCGGTCGGAACCACGAGAAGACCTAGCTCCGCTAACTCAACACGTACTCGATCTTGACGACGCAATGGCAGGTGACGACGTCGTAATATTGCAACCTGACCTTCGAAAGTGCAGAAAGTGCAGGCTCATCCATGTAGTTTATGTACTCAAAAGAACATGCTTAGCACTGGCGCAGGTGGCTGGCAGGTTTGGTTGGGCCAAGGAGGAAAGCGTCACAACACCCAGTCGAGACTGGAACAGGTCAACGACGGCGCGGGCAAGAACGGCGGGACCAGAAGAAGTTGCAGACGGGGAGGAGACCGATGGCCATATGACGGAAACGCACGGGGGTCATGGAAAAAGTGAGGATGCTGATCACTCACCGGCGCTGTTCAGTCATCAGTTCTGGTTGAGAATTCCAGTGCTGCTGTGGTACGATGCATCGGCAGTCTCGCCTTCCGCTCCGGAAGACAGCAAGAAGATTGCCGAAGAGCCAGAATGCCTCAGTGGTTGGCCTGCTGGTAGGTACTTGTCTGGAACCAATGGATACAAATCGCGGGTAAAAGGAAAGATAAACACGAATTTTCACTTTGTAACGTGTAGGGAAGGAAAGGGAAGACATCGGGATAATGAGAGATGGTTGGCGACAAGGAGCACGCAACAATACCGGGCGCTAGCATCCGGCGAGAGCAAGCATGACACAGCCGTATCGGCAAGGTTAGACATCGGTTAACTGCGCAACAGCCGTGCAATCCTGTTTGCATGCACGGCAAACAGAGCAACGTGCAGGCCATTCGCGACTGCGAGCCTCCTCCACAGCCCATATGTTGCGGGAGCTAACATGTCGTCGGGTGAAGGAGCGGAGGTCCCCCTGCTATTAGGTCATCTAATCGCGCTACCCAATCACGTCGTCTCAAGCTCTTCTCGCAACAGACGGTTGGTTTGCGATACAGCGTTTTATGCTTGGACACCCTCGAAAAGTGAAGCACCCGCTAATAGGGACGAGCAATACAAGGCTTCTGCACCGGCTTTTGCACCTGACTTTTCAGGCAGCCGCCTCTATCATGGTTAATGTACGGATGCAAGAGTTGAAGTATGGCTAAAGATAATGACCCTCTGTGTTTTCCACGCACGTCCTCTTACTACACGTGCAGCTTTCACCCTGTCCCCGCTTGACGCCACAAGACTTGTGGCAGCAGCAGTTCGCGTCGTGACCGTTTGCTGTGGCGATTTCCACAACAGCTGCCATCAGACACAGATCAATCGTGGCGGTACGGGGAAGGTGGTAAGACTGAATTAAGGAGGCCCGACGTGCAAAATCGCAGACGCGGACATCCGTTTTTCTTGAAGCATAAGAGCTACGACCACGTAGCAGACGCAACCACACGCCTCGCCTGCACAACCACTTGCATCCGCTTGCGATGACTTTGAGGTCTGCACCAAGCTTTATATACCAATGGCTGTTGTGGCGACGATGCTCCTTATGCGAGGCCGTCGGAAAACGTGCTGAAGACGATCGGGAAAGCACATCCGCTTCCAATAATTGGCTATACAGATACGATCGTTCAGGACGGCGGGAGCACCGCCGCGCCACAGGCTACAAGACCGGGGGTTTTCGCCGGCGTAAGACAAAGAGGGAGTGCAATCAGCATCAAGAAGGGCACACGTACGCCGGGGCAATGTTGAACCCCCCGCCAGAAAAGCGATGGCCACGCAGTAACGTGTCACTTGCCACAGTGCACGCCACAGGTTCGGGCTTGCAACATTGTCGCTGGATAAAAAGCAAGCAAGGACGTAGGCCTTTCGAAACTACAGCACAACCAGAGGACGCCTCGGCAAACGTAGACGTTGCAATGATCAAAGGTCCCGCAGCAGCTTGAAATTATTATATTGCCTCGTGGACCGGAGTGCTTCTTTGGTTCGTTTGGTCGTCGGATGATCAACGGCTTTCGAAGACATTGCAGCTGGCCGTGAGCGGGGTAGTATTCTCACTGAAGAGCGGCGAATCTTTGGCTCGTTTAGTAGGTCGTCGGTTCATTCACCAAGGTTTTACAAACGCGTTGCTGTTGGCCGCGCGGCACGCTTGGAAGCCTTGCCAAAGAAGTGACGAGCCAAAGGTATGCGAAGAAACTGTTGTTTGAGCTGCGACGGGATGCAGTAGCTTCGCCGAGTGTTAGCGCTAGCTACCGTCACGAGGCTCTTCGAACACGCCTGTCCGCCGAGCTGCACACTGTTGCCGAAGGAGTGGCAAGCCGGCGGAGGAAGCTTCCGGATTTCTGGTCTTTGCGTGCTTGTCTGCAGGTCGTCAGTGCATCAACGTTTTGCCGAACAAGCTGCTGTTGGCCGAACTGCGAGTCGGCGGAGGATAATAGTCTTGCCCAGGAGTGGCGAGCCCGCGGAAGAAGCCCCCGGAATACTGGTCTTTCGGCTCGTTCCGCGGGGCCAGGTCCTCCAGCTCAGCAACTTCACGCCTCTTCTCGCGCAGAGCGGTTTCCTGTTCGGCGATCTTCTGCTTCGCTGTGGTTTGTTCCGTCTGCAACCCTTCCGTAACAGTGTCAAAACGGCAGGAATACACTGTGGGAATGCACCCCCCGAAAACTCCCGAAAGACTGTATTGTTCGGACGGTTTTACTCTGCAGGTCATGTACTTACGGCATGGAGAGGTATCGGGATTGGTATCTTTTTCGGTACACACAATTAGTGCAGTCTAGTGGTCTCGCTTGGTTTACCGTTTTTGTTTTCTGTTAGCAAACACACGACTGTAAGGTTTGAGGGCAGCAACGCGGCCGGTCCAATAAGCCCGAGGTAAGAAGTTCTATTCTGAATGAGAGAGAGAGAGAGGAAGACGAGCTAGCAAGAGCAAAGACCATCTCTCCAAAGATTACCCGTACTCCAACGGTGGACGGAAGTCATTCCGTGGGCGTTGCTGCCGCCGTGGCAGGGTGAGTTAAGGCGCCGTAGGCAGAGGGACGCCGGCGTGACGATCGCCTCGCTATGATGTGGGTCCTCTTGTCTACGGAAAACTCAGCTTCCACTGAATGAGAAGTACGTCCTGCGGATACCCAGGCGAATGATTCCGAGGATGCACCGCACTGCCAACAACGGATCTAAAACACAAAGACACTACAGCTAGTAGAAGTGGGCGTGGGAGAGCAGCTTACTTTGAAAGCTCAGACACGATGAACAGAACGCACACCGGTTTTCAGCGACATGAAGGCGTGCCGGGTAATTTCGTCGATGCGTTGGTTCAACTCCAGCGCGTGAGCATTCTGTACCTTGAGAACAGAGAGATTCTTCGAAGTACGTGCTTCGAGACAGACAGCTGAGCGGTCTTTGATTTCTTGGGGGAACCCGGGTGCCTTCAGCTGCACCATGCGGCATGGATGATTGCACACGGGGCAGGTGTCAGCCTTGCGGATGCAGCGAGGACACAAGAAATGACGGCAGCTCGTCAGGACGCCGTCCAGGCTCATCCTACCCGTGCAGTTGTTGCACGTCGCTTGGAACCGAAGTGGTGGCGACGCTCCCGCCGCTTGTGGACCTGGCGCGGCACCGAGCATGTTTTCCTCGTGTTTTACTATTTTTTCACACTGCGGGAAGGACTTGACTAGGCCTTCTTCTCGACCACGAAAGAAGTTCTTATTCCTGCTTAACCTATCCAAAGACACAGGACCAGTCAATCAGAAGGAGAGGCAATTGGTTTCGTATGCGGCGTGTTGTATGTTTGGAGAATAATTGGCGCCAGCAGTCCTGCAGGTAGTGCAACTTTGCCCACTCAAAAAACGTTGTGTTATTGTTTTTTGGAATTGCTTGTCGCCTTTTGGATGACTTGCTACACTTGTTCAGTCGGAATCACAGCGGCAGTTGTAGTGAAAAACAGTTGTTATGTGATGTATCGCATTGTTTCGAAGAGTCGAGTAGAGTACACTTCAAGTGCAGGTAGAGAGGCAGCTGAGAAGCTTGCTTTGAACTCCGCGGCTTTGCAGGGCGGGTTACGCTATCGCTCGGGAACCAGGGTACTTCATTGTTCCAGATGACTAGGAGTAGATCCCGACGACGTCGGAGTACGACATCCCAGTTCGAAAACGCAAGCATCGGCACAGTCAGTCGGATAGCGAGCCGAGCCTTTCCGGAAGCCGGCATTTGGTGACTGAATTCATTAATCAACACCGACATTGCAACTTCTCGTGCATTTCCGTGCCAGTATTTGCCGGCATTTGAAAGAGGAGAAAAAGGAAGGGTGCTTTGCCATTCGCCTCTCGCTCGCTAGAACGCTGAACGAGGCTCTTTTTTTCGCGCGCTCTCGGACGTAAACTACTGCGTCCTCCGGAGAAAGGGAGAGTGGGAGTGCGGCATACAATGCAAAGCAAGAGCGGCACGCTCGATGCACTGGTGCTTGATTGCAACCCGATACCCGAGCTTGGCCCTCCTGGGAAGAGTGAAGAAGATCTGGTATTCTCTAATAACGATGGTATTCGTTTCGAGGAGGGCAGTGCTAGCAGCCGAGCGGCTTCTGATGGCAGAATGTGCGTGTAACGATAAGGGTGCTCATCCACCGCATTGCATCCCGTACGAAGGTTGAGAACGCTACGCTGAACATAATAGTGGGTGGCAGCCCAAATACAGCACCAGGCAAGACTTGACCGGTGCTGCATGAGGACTTGACCCCGGGTGACCAGCTGGTACTAGGATTTATGTTCATCCACCGGCACCCCCGGGATTTACAAGTACCCATCAGAAGAGACCTGCATCTTCGCTCCGGTGCTCGCAGGGCCTCGGCATCGAAAATATCGATTCGTAATGCGTCATTGGTCAGTCTTCTTGTTTTGCACATTCACGCCGTTCTAGTTCGAGCAAGTCTGGAAGAAGAACGGCGCAATTCGGTTTCCCATAAAGGCGGCGTCGATCCAAGTACGAACAGCAGCATGGGCGCGGCAGTCGGATGGGGGTGCTGCCGTTTTGGGCACGCTCTCATGCCAAACGAGCTAAGAATGAAGAGAGCACAGGGCGGAGGAAAATTCGGTCAGGAGCCGCTGGAAAACTGATCGGAATCCAACGTCCGGCCTCTGTTCGGTTGGTTGTCAGAAGAATTGTCGGACTTTGTGATGAACGTAGACATGAAGGGGCTAGTCCACGAGTCTCACCCACAGCGCACAGGTATAACAGAAAAGGTTTTGGGAGAAGTACACCCGGAACGTTGACACAGTCACACCATCATACCGCGATGACAGATCTAATCGGGGTTAGGAGCACCGGTAATAACGTCTTTCGACGGAAGCCTGCGGTCAACAAGGGGATAGAAGCGCGTTGTGACCGCTGATGGCTGTGATTGAGGAATGGCCTCAGCGATTGCTTCTTGTTAGGCGGCGGCTGACTGGGGACAAAAATGAAAGGCTTCCGGTCGTACACTACCGCGACGCACCAGGACAACGTTGCTGCGCTTCGAAAACTTCTTCGTCGGCAACGACGCCGAGATCGACGTCAACCTGCAACGCAAGCGATGATCTCGACCCGCTGCTGGTGTCTGGGTACATTGGATCCTGCGAGAAGGGTAAACGACCGTCGAGTTCGTTCAATGTTTCCGCACGACTCGGCGAGCCGCTGTGCCAGGAATATATGGTTGTAAGCGGCAGAAGAACTACCACACAGAACACAGGCACACGGGGATGACTGACGTGTGGTAGCTAAGAGTACATGGCAACCTAGACAAGCAAGATTGCTCACCCTAGCACGTGCGCTCCAGCGCACTATTGGCCGCGGCATTGTCGTAATGATCTGCTGCAACTCACGGGGCCCGCCGTGAATGGTCAATAGTCGTTTTGACTACCAGGACGCAACGTTGCTGCGCTTCACTTCTTCATGCGAGCAGACGACGTCGAGATCGACGTGCAAGCATGCCTTCGACTGCCAGCGTTTGGTACATCGGGAACCTGGGCGAGGATGCGATAAGCAACCATCGAGTCTTTTTGGTACTGGTTCCAGAAGAGTCCCTCCGGCTCCGCCGCAGCCTAGGACACGTCGCCCCCGGTGACGATCTGGCGGAAGTCGCGCAAGCCCTGCGTCACAACCTTCTGAGGCAGCCCGTACTTCCTGACAACGATCTACTGCAACGCACGGTCCTCCGTGAATGGTCAATAGTCGTTTTCACCAGGACGCAACGTTGCTGCGCTTCAAAACTTCTTCATGCGAGCAGACGACGTCGAGATCGACGTCCCCCTGCAGCGCAAGCATGCCTTCGACTGCTGCCAGCGTTTGGTACATCGGATCCCTGGCGAGGATGCGATGATCAACCATCGAGTCTCTTTGGTACTGGTTCCAGAAGAGCCCCTCCGGCTCCGCCGCAGCCTTGGACACGTCGCCCCCAGTGACGACCTGGCGGAAGTCGCGCCAGCCCTGCGTCACAACCTTCTGAGTCAGCCCGTACTTCGCGAAGAGCTCAGTTGCGTGCGGCTCGGGGAAGCCGAACCCGCTCTCGCCGCGGGAGCAGGCGAGGACGCGGCAGGCGTCGTCGACGGGCCACCACTTGGCCTCCGCCACCTCAGGGGCAACTTCCATTTTTTGCTCCGGGGTCAGGTCCCAGTAGTCGCCGGACACGAGCAATTCGTCGAATTGCTGGCGCTTGCGTGCGAGCCACGCGTTGATGTCTGCTTCCGAGACGTCTTGCACCCACGGATTCTCCGACGGGTGGACGACGAAGTTGTGCATGAGGTACCTGCGATTCTTCACCACCGCGGTTCTGCGGACAGAGTACAGACGGGCCTTCATTTCGGGGTGGCTGAGGTCGAGCTCTTCTTTGAGCTCGCGGAGGGCTGTCACGAGGGGGTCACCTCCGTCTTCTTCATCGACGCAGCCGCCGGGGATCCTAAACTCGCCCGGGTACCGAAAGAGCGGCGGCTTCTCTCCACGCTCGGCTCGCAGATAATTGTCGAACGGCGCCTGCGCCAGCAGCACTTCGAGACCCCCTCCTGTGGGCGACACCCGCAGCAGCGCCGCCGTGGCGGCCTTGACGATGACTTCTTCCATTGTTCGATGTGGGTTCGGTGTTTCCTGTTGGATGTTCTCTTTGTTTCGGCGTCTGAAGGAGACGGGGCACGAACAAAGCAGGAAAGTAATACTTTCGCAGCTTTGAGAAGCTCGTTCGTTTCTAGTACTGGTGTCCATTTCTGCGGCGATACAGAGACCGAAGCCCACCGCAGCATGAAAATATTAGGCGTGCTAGACGCTGCGATTAATACCCTCATTTCCTTAGCCGAGGCCTTTCGAACTATATGTACCAATCAAACCCTGTTTGTCGAAGTTGTAGTAGCGGTGAGTGAATAGGGGAGATTGTGCTGCCTCCTAGATACTCTCCTTAATGACCTGGAATAGTGATGGCTTCTCGCCAGCTCGGCTTGCATGTAGTGATCGAATATCAAAAACGGAATCGGGAGAAAGTGCAAAATGTTTCAGCGAGAAAGAAGTGCGAGTCGGGAAGAGAGAGAAAGCCATCATGCAAACAACGGGGCCAGTCACGGCTGACATGAAGAAAGGAGAAGAGCCCCAGGCCTTGAGACAGGAAGGAGGCGAACGAAACTTGAAAGTTTGTCGCACGCATGCTCCCCGCACTAAATCTCAGAGTTTTAGCTGCCGGTGGGGGCTCTTGCTTCCTTTTCATTCGCTTTTCTTTTTCTTAGGTGCCCACATACGAGCTGCGAGGAGGAGGCGAGGAATGCGAAGTAGAGAGATGGTGTGGTGCACACTGCAATCCCAGCGTGAGAAGCAGAGCCTTGGAAAAGTACACTGGCTTCAAAAAGACGGGAGAGCGGGGGAGTGGAAGACTACACAGGCAAACCAAGCATGACTTTGTTCGTACTGATGATTGTCGTTTCGTTTTTTCCTTTTGCTCAAACGATAGAAAGAGGGAAGGGTGGGGGGAGAGAGAAAGAGAGAGAGCATGAGTGAGATGGGAAAAACCGGGGTGTGAGCAAGGTTCCTACCTTGCGGGCCGAAACACTCAGGGCTCGTAGCCCAGCTTCAAATTGTACCTGGCATCACCTTGTGGTATCTGCAGGTACAACCGAGCAATCGGCCGGAATAACCCAGCACAAACTGCATTCGTGCTCGTATCTAGTGGTACCACAGCCTACATGCAGCTACGTGCACCCAGCACCAGGTGCCACTTGAGGTAACGTCAAGTGGGACCGAAACCCGTACAATAATGTGTGTGGTGGACAGATTGACAGCGCTTCATTATACAAAACGTAGCGCCTCCGGCGGGGGTCATCAACCACGCGGATACCAGCACCATGTTGGGTCTGTGTTGTTCTGTAGGTTCTCAGCTCGCCCAAAGACGCACGCGGGCACGTTTGCCAGAAAGATCGCTCGTTGGACGCAACCTGGAAAACCAACGTTGACACACTAGTGCGAACCTCGTTGCCAACTCGCGCGCATGGCCACGCCCAGCAGCAGAGAAAGCGATGGTGCGCAGCTCTGAACGCTGCGTTCAACCACGAAACAAGCCATCGAGAATAGTTGCTCAATGGCAGAGTGAACGAACAGAGTTCTTTGCCGTTTCTCACGAAAGGATGAGTCGACAGGGTACCCTACGTTTCCGACTCCCGCAACCGCGAACAGCACAAAGTCAAGAAGTCCAGCCAACTATTCCCTGCAGTATACTTCCACATTCGCAGTGTGCCGTTCTACTTCGGGAGCACGTCATTCCGGAACAATGTTCCAATCAGTACAACAACAGTACTACTAAAAAGAAATAAATCGAGATGTCCAAAAAAAAGAGGGGTGAAGGAGGAGATGAAAACCAACCCCTGAATCGCCGGAAGGCGTACAGATGAAGGCAAACCGAAGGCCTAAAGAGCGTGCTGAGGGAATGGTGGGACTTCCACGTGGTGGAGAAAGCAGAAACGATGGGAAGAGGGGTTGGGGCGGGAAGATTGTGAATTTCTTGAACTGAAGGCGAATCAAGTTTCGGTCCTTATCAAGTTACCTGTTCAGGGCTTTTCTTGCTCGTGCGCACGCAAAAACGTTTTTGAAACAGGCTCGGGACCACCGGTGCTACTGCCTCCAAGTGCGGTGTCTTGAAGGGGCCTGGAACTGCGGAGTTCTACTTTTTTCATCAGCACCGACAAGGCTTCTGACGAAAAGGCGAGTCTTCTCTCTGCATCGTTCTCCACCGAGAAGGGCAGCATAACATTTCCAGGTTGAAGGTTCAGATTTGGCAGGTGCCGCAAAGAAAGGTGGTACTGTTCGGCGTATTTTTCTTCGCACATTGCATGCAAAGACGACGAAAAGCGAAAAGAATGTGGTGGGATAGTACGTGCTCAAACGCTGCTTCCGTCTGCTTCCGCTCGGTCCACCAATCTTCCTCATCAGTGGCTACCTCAGGGGGTTACCCCACTGATTTTGTGAGTAGGCTAGCAGCGAATACCAGGATGTGGGTGGTGGAAATTTTAGACTTTGTGTTGCTAAAACCCCAATGACCTGCGATTGGTCGTTGCGCTGAAACATTTCCACGATGAATCGTAAGAACCTGGGTGTCCGCAGACAGGACAGCGATGTGAGTCTACTTCTTCGTATTTACAAGGTAGAACAGACGAGGACCCCCGCTCTTGGATTTCACGACCCACTCGTTTTTGTGCTTCCAAAGGCGTGCTGCTGTTACCGTGTTTCATTTTTCGAGACAGTTTTCGGTTAGAAGACTCTGATCAACCAGTTTTTGAGCCTTCGCGACACCGGCAAAAGAATGCCCGCCCAAGTCCTTGGTCGCCAACGTTCTATGCAAACAAGTGAATAACATGCTAAAAACAGAGCATTGTTGGCTTGTACAACTCGACTTGTACTTTGCATAACGCGGGTCGGTGTAGCCCACGCCCACACTTCGAGAAAATGGCAAGAGGCGGCGCAAAAGAAAAGAGAGAGTGACGGAGAGAGTCGGGGGGGGGGGGGGGGAAGAAATGCGTAGCCTTGTTGTAAAAAGCAGAGATCTCCAGCACGAGAGCTCGAGCGGGCTGATGAAAACATATTCCCCCGGATTGTGGCTCCCGGAAGAATGCTTGCCGTTGTGTCGAGCTGCAAAACCATGCGGCGAAGATCAGCTGCCATTGTCGGAACCTCGTTGAAGAATGCGTGTGGCATTGTTCTCGCCGCAGTCGTGGTCAGCACTTTGCCCGAATTTGCACCCTGGACATCTACCCACAGAGGGTAGATGGGTTCTGCTCCGCTGAAAGGCACGCTTTGTAGCATCCGAAGCAGAGACTTCTGAGGTCAGCGGAGGGAGAAGGGACGACACAGCAACCCGGGTCTCTCATTGTCACCCGGCACTAAACCCGAATTACCCCTGTGTCGTGTCGGCTACAGCACAATTCCTATCATGCAACTTGGCAACTCACGATCTCCTCGAGTATTTCAGAGTTTCGCTGCAGAGTTGCCAACCAGAATCGGAAACACGGCAACAATATGTCCCCCATCTCCCATCGCCTACCCATATATAAAAATTTGCGTTGGCGCATTCACGAAAACAAAAGAGGTGCATCTTGCACTTTACCATGTTACCATGTTACCATGTTACCATGTTACCATGTTACCATGTTACCAAGTTACCATGGCGGCACGGCCGAGTCGTCGTTGCTGCAGTGCTCCAAAAGTGATGCGACGGCTCCCGACTTGCTGAGCGAAGGGAGGGTTGTGGAGGCCAGTGCTTTGGAGCCCGTGCTGGACAGGTAGTCGACTTTAGACGTGCCTCGGAGGGTGCCCGAGAGGGACGGGAGCATGCACTCTTCGGCGCCCTGGCGCTTGGGCGCGACGGTTTCCGGGTGGTGGGCCTTCGAGTTGAAGTTCTTCCGGCTGGTTTGCGTGTCGGACAGCCGGGCCTCGGAGTCCATCGAAACGGGACTGTCGCGCGCCCCGGGGTCTCTGTCGTCGTCGATGCCTGAGGTCTTGTCCAACGGAGGGTTCGCCCGCTCGTTCGTCGCCGAAAGAGACTGCGTCCGCTCCTTGTCTGCCTTCGCTTTGTTGCGCAGCTTCTTGTCGAGCTCGCGGATCTCTTTGAAGTAGCCGTGCCGGAGCGCTTGCTTCGCGCTGATTCTCTCGTCGGGGTTGTACGTCAAAAGGCGGTTGAGGAGGTCCAACGCGTCTCCTGAGGCGTGCGGGATCAACTTGTGCAGCCCCGTCCCGCGCCGATCCGGGAAGTCGAAGTCGATGTGGCTGCTGTGCTTCTTCATCTTCGTGAGGAGCTCGGCCGGCGGCGTGCCGAGGATCGAGTGGATCTTGTGGATTTGGTCCAGCTCGTTCGTGCCGGGGAACAGCGGGTACAGCGACACCACTTCGAAGAACACGCAGCCGACCCCCCAGAGGTCCATCTTATAATTGTAGTATCCGTCCGTCAGCAAGCACTCCGGCGCTCTGTACCACCGTGTCGCGATGTATTCGGTAAACGGCTGCTTCGAGTATATCCCCCTGCACGAACCGAAATCGGCCAGTTTCAACGTGTCGTTGCTGATGAGGATGTTCTCCGGCTTGATATCCCTGTGGAAGATCCCGTTTCGGTGCATGTGGTCCATCGCTTTGACCAGCTGGTACATGAAGTGCAGGATCTTGTCGTCGGCGACGTATTGCCGGCGGCCTTTGATCATCTCGTAGATGTTCATTTCCATGAGCTCGAATACAAGCGCCAGGCGGCCTGTCGACCGGTCGTAGAGCACTTCGTACAGCTTTATAATATTTGGGTGCGGGCTCAGGCGGCGCAGGGCCTGGATCTCGCGCAAGCGGTTCACCTGCTCGACGCTGTCGAAATGATTCTTCATGCACTTGATCGCCACGTTTTTGTTGTTCTTCGTGCATTGGGCCTTCAGAACTTCACTGAACGTCCCTTCCCCTTGTCGGCCTAACAGACGATATCGCTGCATCGTCGCCTGCCGCTAGCTCGCACCACCGATGTGGGAAAGGATAGAGGGATGGGGGAGGCGGGGGGACTCGGTCTGTTGAGAACTTCTCAAGAACCTCTCGCAGACTGCTTCGTGGTTCTTCTGTTTTCCCTCGGCTTTATTTTGCCTTCCTTTGTGTTGGCAGAGGACGACACTAGTCCTCTGGCTGGGATCGGGGAGAGAGAGAGGAGAGAGGTGGGGGTGGAGAGAGGGGGGCCACTCCTGTTTTTGGTGTTTGGGCTACGACTTTGTCGTGAGAGAATAGTCACGGCGTGGGTTCTAGATGCTCGATCCGCGTGGAGAGAACGCAAGAACGTGCTTGGAGTGGTTGTGTGTTGTCTGCGCCGTGTTTCCGCCCTTTGTCACCTAAGGCGGACCAACAGCCCGGAGCCAGGCAGCGGCGTGAGTCCGGTCGTGCACGGTGCTGCGTAATGCTTCAGCCAAGCATGATTATGTAGGGGGGAAAAGGTCTGATCATGACGTAGATTTCCCTTGCAAAACCATCATTTTCACCGTCCGCACAGGCATGATGCGGCGACCCAAGCCTCAGCCCCGGACCGGCCGGGTGCATGGAATATCTGGGCCAGAGCACAGGCCTTCGAAAGTATTCCAGTGACGAAATATTGAACGCCCCACGTACGTGACTAGACCATAGACTGTTTCGAGTTTTATTTCCTTGGGTGTGGGTATGGCTGGTACCTGTTAGTTCGTCTGTTGGGTGGTCTTGCTTGCTAGCAATTTTTTGAACGACGGTGACCGACTCCACGGTCACAGTCGCAGGCACTGGGCCTGCGATTGGTCTAGTCATTGAAGCCACACAAAATGTCAGAGACCAGGGTCCTGCGGAATTCTGTCTGTCGTGCCTCAGATCACTCCTACCGATAGGTCGGAGGTGGGAGATTACTTGCAATTCGTGCAAAGGAAGAGCTTACTTGCTGGATATGAAGAGTGAAAAAAAGGGACAACGGAGAGGGAACGATGAGGCGCGAAGGAAAGCTGCGTGTAAATTCATATAAATACGTAACGGGTGTGTCTCCCCACCTTCTCTTTTTCTCCCGTCTTACAGGGCGCGCGCCTGATAAATTCGATGCACCCCCCCAGTACCTTTCGTTTGATTCTGGCTTTCGGCCAAAATGCATCTAACACCGTCCGATGTAATCACCTATGGATCCAGAGTTCATTGACTGAATACTACCTCTTGGAAGTATGAAGGCAGGTTGGGCTCGCAGCTCCCCACGAGTATGTTTGTGCGTGTCGGTGTTCGTTTCCCACGTGTTCGTACATTGTGACATTTTCGGGTTGGGAATTTCTGATCAACCATCAAACCCCGCTGTCCACGTCTTTCTGGCCTTCACAATACAACGCAGGGCAACCCGTAAACTCAATCAAAAGAAACGGGTGTTTGCATGCAATGGTGTCCGCATTTTCTGACGAAGGCAGGCGGTCGGGGACCTGGAGTGTCGATGGTGGGCGTCACCGGGACGACAAAATGGGTGCTCTGTAAAGCACACCCGGTTTTGTGGCCCTGGGGCCATATTGCCTTATGCACAGGGGGTGCAAAAAATGCCTCGGACTGTATGTGCTCAACACCACGTCCGGTCTGCACCATGGTTCGGTCCTTTAAGCCACGGACACATTCGGCGGACCATCATCAGCGCGAAACCTGGATGTTGCCGACAGGACGGCGATGTGAGTTGTCAGGCGGCTGTTCGTAGCTTGTCATAGCCAGGACCTCGATGATAGCACAGGAAAGTCCGCCCCTCGGGAGAAGGCCCTACAACCGTGTCTGAGCGATCATTTATAATGTGGCTGCGACTCGCTAGAACGCACTGACTTGTATTCTTTATACGGTGGATATCTGAAAAGTAAACTCCGCAGTGTACATGGGGTTGTGTGCCGCAACAGGGGAGGGATGAAGATAACGAACATTAGAAAAAAAAACAGTATGAGAGTGCCGCGTATCGCGAAACCAGGTCCTCCAATTTAGCCCACGCGTCCGCTAATACGCACGACGTAAATTGTCATTTAACTAGTCACACGACTACTGAAGACTTGAGCCGGTCCACTCCTACCTGTCTATTACGGTGCACCGTGCACGTTGCACGACAGCTATCATCAGGTTCATCCCTCTTCAGAGCATCGCGAGAATTGCTTTGGTGCTGTCACCTTCTGACTGCACCAATGCAGGCCATCGCTACAGATGTATCACATTCTAACTTTGAACTGGTGCTGTGGTGGACCGGCTGAAGACTAGATGAATAGACAAAACACGTGAACGTGTGCCGACAGGTCGTTTAATCTCGGGACACAGAAGCACAGGACTGCCGTAACGGTCTTCGTCCAGAAAAGAAGAGAAAGGTCACCCCTGTCTGTGGGAAAGGGTCAGCGCGGAAGCGATGACTAGGACGCATGATCATTGTTAACGCCGGAAACGGTTTTGTATCAACGACAATCCCGAAGGACGTCCAGCTTTTTGCAAGTTCTTGGTTTGTTTGTACATGCAACGGGAGTGCGTGCCAGCTTTAAGTGTTGCCAGCGTGTTTCGGCAGATCATTCTAACAGGGCGGTTGCAGGCTCTGTTCTGAGGAGGTGGTGGCTAGCTATCCTCTCAGTTAACCCGTTGAGCCCGACTTGCGGCCATCGCTTTGCTATCTGTAAGCATAATCGCCCCTCGTAGGCGGGGGTGACACGGTCGGTTTTCGATCCAGACTTCGGACCCCACCCCCGGTGGAAGCCGAGTGTCTTGCGTGGCTCTCGTGTGTAACACAATTCACATTTTTCACACGCTGCGACGAATAGGCGGTTTTGTTTCAGCTGCTCCTGGGGCTCAGCCTGCGCGGGGTTTTCGCAGACGAGCCGAGCCGGGTGCAAGACCTGAGGTTCAAAACAGGCGACTGCGGGGGCAGCCCGGAAAGCTTCCGGCCGGGGCTGGGCATCCGGTTGAACCCCGAGTTCTTCTTCTGCACGGGCCGCGCCTGCACGGTGCTGGCCGCGGACCGGTTCTTCGCCGCCCACAGGTCGCCGCCGTAGCTGGTGGGATTGTGGCTCGCCCGCCGGCCTTCCGGGGCCCAGCTCGCGGTCATCGCCTTGCTGAGCCTGCGCGTGTTCGTGGGGTACGGGCTGACGGTGTCGGTGGCTGGCCTGGAGGGGGAGCGCGGCGAATCGGTGGAGTCGAAGCAGGCGGAAGTACGCCGGTAATACGACGACGGCCGCCTGGGCGACGCGTGGCGCGCGGCGGGCAGGTTGCGCGCAGTGTTCGATTTCGAGAGGCGGCGCTCCTTCGTCCACGGGACGTCCGGCATGAAAGAGGATTCCATCCCCGTCGAGTTCCAGCACGCCGCCTCCTGTTTGGCCCGGGGCAGCGGGAGGGAAGCTCGGCGGCGCATGAAAGAGCCGGCAGGGTTGGTGATGATGGACTTAGACCTCGCCGTCAACGACTTGCGCTGCCCTACGAAGAGCATGCGGGGGGACGGCGATCTGTCGCGGGAGAAGGAGGAGCGGGGCCACGTGCTGTTGAAGGCGGCGCTGTCGGCTTGCGAGTACCGACGGCACGCGCTCTTCTTCAGGTCGATCTCGCCCCGCTGCACGGCCTCGACCACCTCCGGATGCAGGCACAGGGGCTTGTCCAAGCACGGCCGCTTGTCCGCCGCCACGTCGCAACCTCCTGGCTTGATCGATCCGCGCACGCTTCTGACGATCGGGCTTTCCTCTGGGGACCTGCGAGAGGGCGGGGGGTACAGTATAACAGTCGTTCCTCGGTTCTCTGGTGGTAACGGTCGGAAATTCTCACAGACGCTGGGTGCACACGCTGAAAAGACAGGCGCTTCTTTTATGTAGAGTGCAAGTTCGCTTAGGGATCCGGGGTTTTATAGTCTCCGGGTGACCATTGTCGTAAAGGTTCCTTTAAGGTATAGTATGTTAGTGTGCGTATCGTATCTGCTGTAGTGGCAGTACGTGTACTTGTGCGTGTATCATTGTTGCCTATTGCCGTTTTGTATGTACGTGCCGGTTGATCGTTTCCCCACTCGTATTTACGCTGTGTCATTTTCAGGTAAGGAATTCTGATCAGCCACCAAAACACGCTGCCTACGTCTTTTTAGCCGGGCACGATACATTGAAGGGCAACCCGCAAGGTTGTTGGTACTAAAAAGACAGGTGCTTCGTTTTGTTTGTGCGTGCCGGTAGATCGTGTTCCCACTTGTATTTACCCTGTGGCATTTCTCCGAAACACGTCGCCTACGTCTTTTAGCCTCCACAATAGTGTAATCTTTGTTGCATTAGTGTGATTGGCAGGCCTTCGACTACCCTGAGCAACGCTCCAAGTACTCCGTGTCTACGTCACAGCAGATGGAACGCGTTTGCGTTTCTTTTAGCCTCCACTATACATTGAAGGGCAACCCGCCCGCAAGGTTGCTTGCTTGTACTACAGTACAGTACAACAAATGAAATTGGGGTTTCTAATGGGCACCCGAGTTAGTCTTCGTCCAACCCGTGGGCATCTGGTCTGATCTCTGCTTTCTTACTTCCGAGGTGCTAAAAAGACTTATGAAACGGAAGATTCATCTGCAATCCATACCTGCATTCGCCAGACTGGCCCCTGCGCATCGGCACCAGCTGCTTCGGTATTTCAGCTGTCACGTCGTCGGCTGCGATGTGTAACTTGCCCGTGCTCTCTTGGAGAGCCGACAGAGAGGGCACAGCGGTGCCTGTTTCGGCGCTGACTTCCGCGAGCATGCTTAAATTGTGCATTGTTCGTAAGGACGTTTCTTTTCTGGGGTCTGGTGTGGAAGCGCGGCCCGCCCAAGCCTGTGAAGAGGAATTCAACTTCGTGTTTAACCTCGCCCCGACAGTTCAGGTCGACTTCAGCCTTCCGTTCGAGCTTGTTCACCAAGTGGCAAATAACTTCTCGTGTTGTTAAGGTTTCCGAACATATTGGTTGAGGTGTTATTCGTATGTAGATCTAAAGCAAGTAACAAAAGGAACGACTTCAGCACGTAAGCATAGCATGAGAGATGGTCGTCTGGCGCGAACAAAATGGAATTGCCCCTAAGCCGCGAGAGGAGGCGGAGACCACGAGAAGAACAAAATATTCGTGCGCGTAGTGGCAGCAGTGAGTGAGCCTAGCGGTCGTTTGAACCCCACTAGTGCTCAAAGCAACCAACCTTTGACCCGTTGGCGCATGGATCAAATCTAGAAGCTGCGCAGAAGCGATTGGAAAAGTAGCTACCCTGCTTCTACACAATGTCCCGTATTTTTCGAAGCAGTGCGCTGCTGTTTTGGGAGTTGGCTTTGAGGGTGCAGTCTGCCTGCCTTGGGCTTCGCGGTATCAGTCAACCTCATTCTGACAACACCAGCCTGTCCTGATTCGTCGCTGAATAGCACGATAAGGCGTACACTGTGACCAGGAAGCCTGCCACCCCCATTTTCAGCTGTGGTGCTAAGGGGAAAACGGTGGAGCCGCAGGGTCGAGGTAAGTCGCCTGGAATGGTATCCGCAGGTGAGAGTCCCGTATTTGCTCGACGAGCCGTGTTGGATAACTCCTTGCTAGCACGAGTCTGTCGGTTTGGGGTTGCTGAGCTAGTCGAGTATCCCTAGCTCGTAGACGCTACCTTGCCGAGCCGATAACAGGAGCAGCCACGGGCTCCTTGTGAGCGCGAAGGGAAACGCCGTTGATGCAGGCGCGAGTCATTCTCGCAGCGTGAGCCTGGTGACTACTCGAGCTGTGACTGTGCTTTTGACTTCGGGCACAGAGTGCGGTCTGCCTGCCTTGGGCTTCGCGGTGTCAGTCAAACACATTCTGACAAGACAAGCCTGTCCTGATTCGTCGCTGAATAGCACGATGAGGCGTACACTGTGTCCAGGAAGCCTGCCACCTCATTTTCAGGCGTGGTGCTACAGGGAAAACGGTGGGAGCTACTGGGAGAGGACGAGGGAAGTCGCCTGGTATGGGGTATCCTCATGTGAGAGCCCCGTGTTTCTTGACGAGCCGTCTTGGATAACCCCTTGCTCGCACGCGTTTGGAGTTGCCGAGGTAGTCGCCAGGTATTCCTAGCTCGTAGATGCTACCATGCCGAGCCGTTGACAGGAGCAACCACGGGCTCAGCTTCAATAGTAAGCGCGAAGGGAAACGCCGTTGATGCAGGCGCGAGCCCACCGCACAGATTCTCTCTCAGCGTGAGCCTGGTGACAACTCGGGCTGAGACTGCACGCACGCCGTCCATGCAGGCCATGGCCGATGACGACACAACTTGCTCCAGGGCCTTGACCCGGCCTGCCAACAACACGTCCACCGCCCAAATTGAATCAGCGCACAGTGCCCGCCCTACAGCAAGTTGCAAGGACCCTTTGGCACAGGCGCACACTCTCATTGCTTCCCATTTTCCGTCTGATCCAAGGTTGGCGCCGCCTCCGTCGCGTTGGAGTTGCCTGTCAGGTCTTGAGGCGACAGAATCGTTCGACTTCAGCGACATATTGAATGAAATCGAGCGGCTGCTTGCCTCTGACTCCGAATTTTGAAGGTATCTAAATTCGTGGTTGACGAACACCTTGCGGTGCAGCCGGACCTCAATGTTTGGCAGACGGTTTCTGTAGTGATAGAAATCCCTATGGGAAATTTCTGAGAACTCGCTCTGGAGAATTTCTTTCAGCTTGAGCTGTACAGGGATCGGACCGACACGTTGCACACACGCGACGAGTTCTCGTTCAAGCCACCGTCCCCTGAGGATTACTTCCACGGCCCAGGAACCGGAAGTGCAGTCCGAGATCATTGCCCTGATCATCGCTAAGTTCAGCATCGCGCCGGCGCATTTGATCGCGCGTTCCGACGCGTTCAACTCCAGAGCGAGCACCCGCACGCGCCGGGCCACGTACGGTGCCTCCCAATACCCCAGGATCCCGTTCAACAACTCCCCACACAGCCCCCTTCTCAGCAACGCCGTCCGAAGGGCGAGTTCTACTCTCTCTCCCGCCGACACCTCCGTACGGATGCCGCTGCTCGCAATCGCCCGGGGCATCGTTCGGAGGTTTGCTTTTCCTTCTTCTTTGGTACAGTCCACCTACAGACGCCCACATCTCGAGCAGTATAGGGGGGAACCGCAAAAGAACGTGCTCTGACTGGAAAACAACAAAATTGCGCACTCTGCACGCTCTCGTTGAGTCGAGTCGGCTACACCTTTGGGAGTCTTCTTCTGTCACTTAGAATCTGTTGATGGTGTTAGAAACAGCACCAGGCAGGTCCAGAGGAGAGAGATGGGCTAGTCTCAGCTGACTACCTTTTCGGGGATCGGGTTCGCATCTGCTATATCCAACTTGCCGACCTTGTTGATCGCGTCCTGCAACCAGGCCGTTGAACAACTGCCTGCTTGTTCTCTTCTTCCAACGTCATGCAAAGCTAGCCGTAGAGCCATCAGGGTCTTCAAGTGGAAGTATAGCACTTCGGGGTCCAGAAGTGGTAGTAAAGCTCTTCGGGTCTAGAAGTGGAATACGAACCTTGCTCGCCTGTGTCCTGCTCTCGCCGGTATCGCCATTCGTGTCACTACCTTGAAGTCAGTTGAACGCATGTGTTCGCAATACACTCTCCTCCTTCGCGCATCTGTGTTCTCCGCCAGGTGCCTTGCTTGACGTACTTCCATTACTTGCCGGTGGTCTGATATCCACCAGGTCGTCTTTGTCTGGCGTTGAACACGAGTCCGCAGAGACGGTCAACCACAGGGCGGATCAGACAGGGTTGTGGCACTGTGCTAACTACGACTCAAGCTTTGCATGCTGCGGTTGACTGCTACGCTGTAGCCCAAGTGAACTTCGTCGTCGCTTTACAATGCGTCTTAGAAACATCAGAATCAAGTGCGAACAGATCCACTCTCGTCAAAAATAGAGCACGAAGAAAATTCGCTACAGCATCCGGTATGTGTGAATGCGGTTTGGATGAGAGCTTCGAGCGGCAAAGTGGGGTGGAAGAGTGAGAGGAAGATGAACGATGAGGACTTTTCGAAAGTCTGTGGGGCCACAGCGACGGTGTCGCTGCTGCAAACTAGTACTCGCATGTGCTCAATTCGATGGGGGGTGCGCCACTTCGCAACTCCCCTCGAAAAACTGTATTGTTCGGGCGGTTTCATTTTTGCTCATGTCCTTGGAGGCATGGAGTGGTATCGGGAAACTTGTATCTTTCATGGCACAAGTAGTCGGTCTAGCTTGGTTTGCCGTTTTACCTTTCTTGCTAGCAAGCACACGAGTGCAAGGTTTGAAGGCAGCAACGCGGCCGGTCCAAATAAGCCCGAGGCAAGAAGTTCCGTGCAGTGTTTCTCTCTGTCATTCCGGTGGGGGAACGAGTTTCCGGCGCATGTGCACGAGTCCTTGTTCGACTCCTCGGAACAAACCCGCTTCCGTCTTGCCGTGGGCAAGGTCCATCTTGGCTTCGGTGGCCCAGGTCACGATGTTGTCAACGACTTTCTGGGCTGTATTTCTCAGTTCTGTCAGCGTTTTGGCACTGACGGGCAGCAGTCACGTGCCCGAACCGAAGAAGTTCTGCCATAGCTTTCCACCCACACCTACATGCACTTTGTCCTACTACATACTGGTTTTGTGGTTTGTTGAGCACGTACGCGCGTTCGCGCCCGGCAGTAAATCGAAATTTACCTGCGTTTTGTGTAGACTACAGCACACCCTTCTTTGTGAATTGGACAGTGGTTGCAGCGGTGGAGAGTTACCGGGACACACTATGTCGGCCTTTCGCCAGGATCCATCGCTCTTATCGCGCTTTTTGTCGTGGTGCTACTGGTTGCAACCGTTGTTGGTAGCTAGAGACACTTCAATAACCCGCAAACCCATAACCAGAGCTGATTCAGAGTCCTCCCTTTCACGTTTCCGTCGAGCGTCACGCCATGAGACGGCCGCCGAGCTGGGTCGAGAAGACGCGATCCTTGCGGCTCCAAGGGGGGGTCGCAGGGACCTAAAGCCATTGCCAAATCCAGATTCGGACCTGGAATCAGTAGCAGAGATTCAGACCTGGAATCAGTAGCAGACTTGTGATTTACTGGCGGCCTCCTTGAAGCAGGTGCTCATTCAAAACGGTTTTCTCACGGGGAGGGATCGGCGCTCGTTTGTAACGCTGTGTGCACATAACCGACACGTCCAAGTGACGCATGGTTAAAGGTACATGACACTGCAAAAAACGTTGAAACCCAGGCACACACACGTGCTTTCTTGAACTGCCTCGTCAGAACGGAAGAGTCACAATTGAAGCCGTCTAAACCTCGACTGGAACAGGTGGCAGGGCATCTGTTTGAGCACCAACCGTTACCCTCTGCACGTGCATTCGGTGCGCCGCATCTTAGCCTGCTTAATACAGGACAGGTACAAGTCGAGGTCAGCGTAGTCGAGCTTCTGTTCCCTTCCCCGAAACTCTCGCACGTCCGCCAGCTGGGAGGTGTTCCCCGAATTCGTGATGTGGTGAAGTGGCGGTTAGGCTGATGTATGCTCTCACAGATTCGTAGATGGACTCCCCTTAAAACTGTGAATTCTCTCGCACTTTGCTAACTGTATAACTCCCTCCCGAGGTGTACTTGTCAAACACTGCGGCGGCGGTTTGAAGGAGAAGGCGAGGAGAAACTCTGTTGAAACCGCCGGCCTGTCGCTCAACAAAGACACCACGGTGAGCCTGTCGACAAACTGGGCCGTCACCGTATATGCAGTGTTTCGCGAGAACAGTGCTTCGATGGATGCGCAGACCTGGCGGCGGAAAACGAACGACGACAACGCGTTCCGCAGCGCCGGTAGCTCCTTCGGCGACAACAGCACGTCTGCCTCCTTCGCACGGACGTGCGGGTGCGAGGCCTTCATCGGACGGAGGTCGCCGCGTGACCACTTCACGGCATCTCGCGCCGCGAAGAAATCGCAGACTGGCGGTCCGTTGTACGCGGCTGCCCTCAGCCTGTTCAACAGGACAGGTACAAGTCGATGACAAACACACACGTAGTCGAGCTTCTGTTTCCTTCCCCGAAACTCTCGCACGTCCGCCAGCTTGGAGGTGTTCCCCGAATTCGTGAAGTGCTGGGTAGGCCGATGTACGCTCTCACAGATTTGTAGGTGGACTCCCTCTAAAAAACTGTAAACTCTCTCGCACTGCGCTAACTGTATAACTCCCTCCCGAGGTGTACTTGTCAAACAAGCATCCCTGCGACGGCAGTTTCAAGGTCAAACAAGCATCCCTGCGGCGGCAGTTTCAAGGAGAAGGCGAGCGGAAACTCTGCTGAAAACGCCGGCCTGTCGCTCAACAAAGACACCACGGTGAGCCTGTCGACAAACTGGGCCGTCACCGTAAATGCAGTGTTTCGCGAGAACAGTGCTTCGAAGGATGCGCAGACCTGGCGGCGGAAAACGAACGACGACAACGCGTTCCGCAGCGCCGGCGGTAGCTCCGTCGGCGACAACAGCACGTCTGCCTCCTTCGCACGGACTGGCAGCTGCGAGGCCGTCACAATGGCAAGGTGACGGAGGTCGACGCGGGCCCACTTCACGACGGCATCTCGCGCCGCGAAGAAGTCGTAGACGGGCGGTCGGTTGTATGCGGCTGCCCAGAACTCGAGGATCCTCCGGATGTCCTGTTCCAGGCCACCGCTCGCTTTCAGCACGCAGAACATCACGACCAGCGACCTCTCCGGTCCTGCCGGCCGCAAAGGCGGGCTCCCTCCGTTTGGTCCAACCGAGAAGGTCGCCTCCTGCCTCAAAGAACCATCAACGACGCGCCCGCACTGCGCTGAAGCCGGGCCTTCGCTGCTTTCCGCCGCATCCCGCACACTGCGACGCTTCGAAGACGGTCCCAGTCCCCCTGTTCCCGATCCGGCGGCTGCACCCGAGAAGCCTTCCTCAGAGCGCGGCACAGAAGGGGTGCCTTCGCTGCTTTCCGCCGTATCCCGCTCACTGCGACGCTTCGAAGGCGGTCCCAGTCCCTCTGTTCCCTCAACCGATCCGGCGGCTGCCCTCGAGAAGATTTCCTCGGGTCTTGCAGAGCGTGGCACAGAAGCGGTGCCTTCGCTGCTTTCCGCCGCATCCCGCACACTGCGACGCTTCGAAGGCGGTTCCAGTCCCTCTGTACCGTTCACCGATCCGGCGGCTGCCCTCGAGAAGCCTTCTTCGGGTCTTGCAGAGCGCGGCACAGAAGGGGTGCCTTTGCTGCTTTCCGCCGCATCCCGCACACTGCGACGCTTCAAAGGCGGTCCCAGTCCCCCGGTTCCCTTCACCGATCCGGGGGCTGCACCCGAGAAGCCTTCCTCGGGTCTTGGCATAGAAGGAGTGCCTTCGCTGCTTTCAGCTGGAGGTTGCCCGCTGCTGGGATGGTCCTGGGGCTGCCCTGAGGGGGGGAAGAAGTAGGCGAGCAGTTGCCGATGGAGAATCCCAGCGACGAGGGCGTTGTGCCGAGGGACCAAAGGAAGCAAAGTGCAGGAGAGCGACCAGCAGACGCGGCGGTCCACGTTGAAGAATCGGCCGGCTTTTTTGAAGGCGAAGGCCTTCCTCACCAGACCGACGGTGACGGTGCGCACGGCCAGCTCCTTCGAAAAACGGCGGAGGAGGCCAGATTCCACCTCGCGCAGGACGGGGGCTTGCCCGCAGCGGCGGACTGCGCACAGGACGTTATTCATGCCGCAATCGCAGCACACCGTCTGCACCGCCCACCCGGCGCCCTGAGGGTCGGTCGGAAAGGACGGCGCATCCGCCATCGCTTGGCGCATGGCGCCTTCGAGGAAGAAACAGGCGTCCCCGACGGCGGCGCGCATAACCTGCCGTTCGCCGGACGCGATGCGGTCAACGCTTGCGACGGCTAGCGGCATGGATCTGGCGGTTGGCTTCGTGTCTTCCCCAACCTAGCAATATGCAAATTGTGGAGAAGGCAACAGCGTGATAGAAAATCAGAGAGAGAGAGTGCCGAGTGACGAGTCCGAGTGATTTCTGCATCAACGCATTGAGCTTGTGGCTGGCAGAACACCGGCTAAGCTCGGAGGTAGGGGAATGCAAGTACGTGCTTGGAATCCTACATGTCTCAACAGCGCACCGGACCCACGGTTCCAAGCCACGGACGCATAAGACGGACCATTACCAGCGTGGAACCTGAGAGCCTGTAGACAGGGCAACGGGGTGCGTATCTAAAATGCCAGGCGGCTGTTCGTGGCTCTGCTCTCACACTATTGTTAACATACATTGTCCTGTGCTTACACATGCATGTGCACCCTGCCTTGCTCACACTAATGTGCTCTACCTCACGAGCTTATTCTCCTGTACTCATAAGCTCACACTAATGTGCTCCACCTCACGAGCTTATTCTCCTGTACTCATAGGCTCACACTAATGTGCTCTACCTCATCAGCTAATTCTCCTGTACTGATATGCTCACACGAATGTCATGAACTTGTTCTCCTCTACGCTTTTGCTCACGCCCACGCGCTCGCTTACCGACTCGCTCAGCTCCTTTGCCATCGTACGGGGGAACAACTCTGAGGTGCGAAGGACAAAGCGACGGGAAGGCATGCCAAAAAAAAACGGAGCACGGAGCGCGAAAGCGCGCTATGCCGCGCGCACGAAGGAAAGCGGACTGGGAAGGGAAAACTGAGTTAGTGGTTGAGAAATCTACGTTTTCGTACGGTTGGCCGGCTTCGTGCTAGCAACGGGTGTCTTCTTAGACTACGCAGTGCACCGGTCAGGCTGGTCAATGACCGGGTAGTCTGGGAAAAGTGACCGGCCAATGACCAGTCATTTTCTCTGTCACTGTGTGTTCATACTGTGCCACCAAAAGGGAGCTTTGGTCGGTTTGCTCTCTACCTTTTTTGTCTGTTGGTCGATGTCCTTGTATCCATCCGGGCAACGACCGCATGTTGCGCTGGACCGCTGCTACTTCGATTTCTTCCATCGATAGGAGAGACTCGCTGACCAACACCAACACTTGCGAATTGAGTCACATTCCGACCGTGTCTAATCACTCTTTACGATATTCGTCATAACCCTTTCTGGGTCATATTTATTGGTGTATTCGAGGCACAAAAACTCAGCCACCCGAGGAGTAACACGAGAACCTGTAGGTGCAAACGCGCCTGGTTTGCGCCAACCTTCTATCATAGTCCACTTGCCTTGAAAAGCATGCGCAGCTTGTGTTTTGTTATTTTCCTTGATCGTTGTCTACAAACGTATTTGTTGAGGTATCAACTGGAGAGAGAGAGAGAGAGAGAGAGAAACAAGTTTGAGTGCGGGGACCATATCTCTCCTCACTTCCATTTAGATGGAAATCTAAAGCCGCCATACGTCAGATCTTGTTGAGCAGCGGCGGCCGAGACTTGCCGTGACACCTGCAGAATGCAAAGCAAAAGGGGAGTGGAGTTGGGTAAAAATGCTCGAAGAACTGCCTTGTGCTCATTTTGACGAAGGCTAGAGGGGGAGAAACTACAAAGTGAGGCTTTTTTGTTGTTTTGTTGAACGCTTACGCCCGCCACTAAACCCAGATTTACCTGTGTTTCGTGTGGGCTACAGCATATTTACCTCCTTTGAGATTTCGCAACTGGCAGTCTCCTCAAGTATCTCCTACAAAGCAGGTGCTTATACAAATAGAACTGGGCGCACTCATTATTTCTTCCATTCACTCTAGAGACCTAGGAATGAGTAGAGACCAGTCCCAGGCCATAAACGGTTAGGAAGCAAAGTGAGTACACGTCTTTGGCAGGTTGGGCGATGCTTTGGGACGAGCAAGCTTATGACAGTCAACAGCAACCTCTGGCGACGAAACTGAACAACGTGCAGACTGACGTTTACTCTAATTCTGTTTCTCGACGTTTTGGGACCTGGCACAAGGCAGGAAGACGCAGTTTGGATTAGAATACAAAGAATCTGGAAATAATTATATTATGCATCGCCGGCGTCGTGGTTATCTCTTCGCGCGTGATGTGTCCTGCTTTCGCCTCTTCGTGCTCGTCTTGATCGTCGCGCTCAGGCGGGCTTGGTATCGCTTCTCCTTCCACTGCTCAGGTTCATCGGTTGCGCGTCGTTGGTTGCTTGTTTACGGCGCTTGGGCGATGGCCGTCGTCTTCTTTGGAACCGCCAAGGAGGTTGATCGTCGCTCCTGAAGACACAAAAAGCAACAGCTTGGGCTCTCAAACAGGCGGCCGTACGCAGGCGGCGGAGCACAGGAGGAAGCAGATGACGAACAGGAGACGCGATACCGCTTGTCGTTCTAAAGAGCAGCTCAGCCACGGCTTCCTTCACAAGTAGTACTCTTTTGCAGGCGTCAAGTTCCCGCTGTGCTGAGCAATCAGCTGGTACGCTACGTGTGTTAGGGACCGGTTTCGTGTTGTATAGCGACTTCAAGACAGAAAAGAGCAACAGGTGTGGATTCTGTTCGCTAGCTCTGCACGATGACCTGTCGTCCGGCGTGAGTAGCTGAAACTAAATGACGTCTGTGATAATGAGACCCACGGCGCATCTTCTGCCCGCTCCAGGAAGCAGCAGCAAAGTCAAGTGAGCCACACGCGCGTCCGAGCTCAACCGACACTCAGCCGTGACGGGCGTTTCTTCGCAAAGTAGTAGTCTCGGTAGTCGTCCGGTTCCCCCGGCTGAGGTGCGATCAGCTGGTACGCGACTTGCACGTTCCGCTTCAGTTGTTCGGGAACGTTGAGGTTGCCCACCGACGCGTTGTAGAGCGACTTCAGGTACAGACGGAGAAGCAACAAGTCGGGGGTTTTCTTGTTATGCTCCAGCGAGGACAGGCGGTCGTACAACAGCGGAAGCGCGGCGCAGTGCAGGACGACCCCTTCTTCCAACGTGAGGTGCAGAAACCGGACGGCGTCTGCCTCCGTCAAGGCAGATATGTCGTCGTCGCGGGCGTAGATCGCCGCCAGCTCGCTCCGGGCCGCGTCGGAGGCGGCGCGCGCCTCGCCCGCCAGCGAGCAGGCGCTGCAGCCGCAGGCGAACCGCCAGTGGCGCAGCAGCTGCACGACCCTCTGCTCTCGGCTCTGCAGAGGCGCCACGTAGCTGTGGCAGAGCTCCTCGCCGGGCACCACGGCCCGGTCCGTCACGACCGCCATCACCTGCCCGTCGGCGTCCCACCGCAGCGAGCAGTTGTTCGAGCAGCTGTGGTTCAGCCGGCTCGTCGTGGCGCTCAGGCAGTGCCGAAGCTGGTCCGGCGTGCGGAAGACGTTCAGCTTCACCTTCTCCAACCGAGCGGCCACACGCGCCGCGGCCGCGTCGTCGGTCGCATCGTGCGCACTCGACGCACCGGATGCGGCAACCGGGGACCCTGCACTTTGTTCTTGTGACACGTTCCTTGCTGCCTCCACGGCTTCCGCTGCAGTACCGTCGGGGTCTGTTCGCTCAGTTTCGGCTTCAACGGGTTCCCTTGACGCGCCGTTGGATTTCGTTTCGGCTTCGTTGAGTTCGAAGGGCTCCTTTGCGGCCTCGTTGAACTGCTCCGCGGCTTCGTCGGGTTCCTTCGCAGATCGTTCCTCCTGATCTTTCGCTTGCGTGTTCGCTTCTGTGTGGGCCGCACCGGGCTTCGATTCGAGCGTTTCAGTCCCATTGGGCTCGTTTTCAGCCCCGGGCGCCTGTGCGGCAGCTGCAGCGGTGTCCTGGAGCAACGTTTTGGTTGAGGTGTATTCATCCGGGCTCTTTGGAGCCCGGCTGAACGTCGTTTCGGGGTCCTGGTACGGTTCGTTTGCGAGCCCATCGGGCGGCTTTGCGGCTTCGAGATTGTCGGGTGTGCAAGCGGGAGCGTCGGCTGAGGTGGCCCCCGAGTTGGGTTCACCGTCGGGGTTGCTGCCGCGCGCTTCAGGAGTCCCGGCAGCTGCCGGGGGCGGGATAGGGGGTTCAGCCTTCGCGGCGCCGGCGGCGCTGCATTGCGGCATTGCGGCTTCGAGATTGTCGGATGTGCAAGCGGGAGCGTCGGCTGAGGTGGCCCCCGAGTTGGGTTCACCGTCGGGGTTGCTGCCGCGCGCTTCAGGAGTCCCGGCGGCTGCCGGGGGCGGGATAGGGGGTTCAGCCTTCGCGGCGCCGGCGGCGCTGCATTGCGGCATTGCGGCTTCGAGATTGTCGGGTGTGCAAGCGGGAGCGTCGGCTGAGGTGGCCCCCGAGTTGGGTTCACCGTCGGGGTTGCTGCCGCGCGCTTCAGGAGTCCCGGCGGCTGCCGGGGGCGGGATAGGGGGTTCAGCCTTCGCGGCGCCGGCGGCGCTGCATTGCGGCATTGCGGCTTCGAGATTGTCGGGTGTGCAAGCGGGAGCGTCGGCTGAGGTGGCCCCCGAGTTGGGTTCATCGTCGGGGTTGCTGCCGCGCGCTTCAAGAGTCCCGGCAGCTGCCGGGGGCGGGATGGGGGGCTCAGCCTTCGCGGCTGCGCCGCATTGCGCTGGCATTGCGGCACTGGCGGTGCTGGCGCCGCCGAAAAGGGCGTCGATTTCTTCGGCTTTGTACTCGTTCGCGGGCTTCTCCAACTCGCCGTCTATCCACGCGTCGAGCCGGCCGACAGGTTCACCTTCCCTCCACTCCAGCAGCGGCTTCTCACGCACGACCTCCTCCCCGGCGCCGTACCGCCGGGTTGCGATCACGCAGATGCCTTTTCCCTCGCGCCACTCGAGGACGTACCCGGTGGAGGTCCACTCCAGGTTCGCGGCTTTGGCCTTCAAATACCGCTGATCGGCCACTTTGCACACCCTGTACGTCTCGACTCCGTTCTCGTCGTCAAGTCGCCGGACCAGCCGCACGCGCGTGCCGTTGTAATGCGGCGTCTTTTTGAGCCCGTGCAGCGTGTACACCATGCCCGGGATCGCATACTCCAACGGCATTTGGCAAAAAAAAGAAGTGCGCGCGGCCCCCCCTTTTCTCTTTTCTTGCCTGAGGCAATCCCATTGGGATATGAGGGGCCAAGATTTCAAGCGGTCGGGATAGGCCAGAGCCCTCTTCAAAACAGTTTCCAACCAAGGCGTTAAAAGAGGTGGTGGTAAAAACACGCGACGGGACTTCCCCCTACCCGCCTCCGCTCTGTTTATTTGACTAGCTTCTACTTTGTCACTCATGCCGCAGCTTCAAGCTTCAAACACTCACCGAAACCCGTGAACTCAATTGAAAAAGAAGGCATGCTTCCCGTACCTGGCAGTTCCATTGTTGGCAGTCCATCTGATGGATCCAGACCCTTGTCGGCAGTAGCAGTACAGGTGCATCTGTGTATGTGGCAGCTCCGGGCCAAAACTGCTCGGCGTTCGAAGGTGGGACGAGCATTAAATATTGCAAGTGCACAATAATGTACTCGGGACTCACTTGAACAAGCGGTGGGTTCCAGATGCCGACCTTCTCAAGTTCAGCACGTGGGGGTTGTACTAGAAACGGCGTACTACCCCGCATTGCTGTCGGAATGCGCTGGCCCGATGGGCCTCTCTCTCCATCAGTAAGGTAAAACCAACCTGTCTCACGACGGTCTACCCAACCCAGCTCACGCTCCCTGTTAGTGGGTGAACAATCCAACCCTTAGACAATTCTGCTTCTAGTCTAGGTTCGGAAGAGCCGACATCGAAGGACACAAAAAGCAACGTCGCTATGAGCGCTTGGCTGCCACAAGTCGACACGCGTCGTACTTTTCGCGGATATCAGCCTGTGTGCTGTCATCGACACAACCGTCATTGGCGAGATCCACTTCCCCAGCCACTGACGCTGCACACAGTCCGTCAAGGGGCCGGCTCACCACCATGATCCGGTTTGGCAATCATCTCTCAAACAAGCCTTCATTCTCTAGTTACCCACGAAAGAAAACGAGTGTTGAAGACTTGTGTTGCCGACAACTTTTTTTTGTTCTTGGGTTGCTTTGTTTTTGGCATCTTCTTATTTTTGTTTGCGACAAAAAAAAACACGTGAACGACAAACACGTGATACGGTTACTTTTTTTTTTTGGTACGAGAACACTGAGAGAAGTGGGAGGATACTCGGAAGTGCCGCTCTGTGCAAGTTGTATTAATACCACTACAAATAAATAGGCGCCCTGTGTAAAATCGCTTATGCCCGGCACAAAACCCAGATTATTATCTGTGTTTTTTTTAGAGGTGCAGCACGTCTTCTCCTATGCGACTTGGGCTTTCGTTGACAGAGCGAACCGATGCATCGCATCGCACCTTTCAGATGCGGCTGTGTCACGCACTGCCCTTATCAGACGCTAGCACCCGATGTTGTGCAAATGCGTGCCACATCTGATGGGCGGTTTTGACGAGGGGTTCTCTTTCTAGAGTGCAAGTTCAATTCAATTCAGAGGTTATATAGTCACCGGTGACCATTGTGAAGGTTCCTTTAAGGTATAGTATGTCAGTGTGCATATCGTAGTCGGCTGTAGTGGCAGTACGTGTGCGTGTGCGTGTATCATTCTTGCCTATTGCCGACCATTGTGGGGTGCCATCGGCCATGCGGACGAGCACCACACTACCCCTGTAAGTTGCAACTGGCGGGTTCCTCGAGTATTTCCAACAAAGCAGGTGCTTCAAAAACTAGAACATTCTAGAGTTGGGGCTTGCACTCATAACTGAGTAACGGACGATCACCATCAACTGACCAACGATGCTGAGAAACGATAAGGCGAAAAGGATGCTTGTTCTTCGCGTGTACAGGGTACAACCACTCTCTTGGGGACGTTGGCTTTCTGGCCCTTCTTTTCTTCGGTGGCGTCCTTCAGTTTACATGTGCAACCGTATTTCCAGATATGTTCCCTTCAGAACAAATGAAAAAAGCCAAAAGATGCAGCTGCCGGAAGCTTTCGTGCAGGCGGCAGCTGGTTAAGAAGGGTGGAAAGGAAGAAGAGAGACCGGACGAGGCCGTATGAAATGAGATTTTTTTTCCCGTACTTTAGGTGAAAACTTGCGCGGGGGAAGTAGACTCAGAAAACTAACGAGAATCGTTGAATCGCGGCGCTCGACCGAAGGAGAACAGAGGGCGTTTCTATCGGGCTTAGGCTAAGCGGGGTCTCCCTGAGAGATATGCTGGCTCAGTATTTGCAATACCTGGGCCACTGCATGCATGTGTGATGCTAGAGTCAACCCATTTTAAAATAGAGTATCTAACAAAACACCCTAAGTACTGTTAATCTGACCTTGCCTTCTTGGAATACAGATAGAGGCAACGTACCGTACATACAGAGTAACCATAAGGGACTGGCCGTTTCGGGTTTCGCTCGTGGACGCAAAATCAACCCAGAGCTCCAGCTCTTATGCCTCTAAGTTCGGTCTTGCTCCGTGCACAACTTTAGGTTCGTTACTTTTCATCCTTCCTCCGTCGGTTAGAAAAAGTAGGGGGGAGGAGGGTGTGGGGTCTCTTGTGGAGTGCTTTTTCCCCCTTGCTCCACTCGAAGATGCTGTATTTTGCTGAAGCTGCTAACTTGCTCGCACAGGAGCAAATGGGAGAGGATCGGGCGGTGGTGAAAAGTAGTGGACGTCGGTCCACCTGTGCTTCCACACACTAGGGACGGCAACACACAGGAGGTGCCCTGCCTTCGAGACATTCGAGGCATGCAACTCCTGGACAACGATAACGCGATAGCAGCTGTTGCGACCGGGGGTGTGTGTTGAGTGGGTGTGGGCATATCACTCGGGGTGTTGTCTGTACTCTGAGGTAGATTTTCCCTTCCCCTTTTTTCGCTTGCGAGCTGCCTTCGGTTCATCCGAGGTCGGAGCATCGACAACACGGTAGCAGCACCTGCAACTCAAAGATGCCTGGATCACGTTAGCCTCCTCCTGCTGGTTGCCTGGTCTTATTAGGCTTGGACCAGGTTGTCTCCATGCTTCTTTATCGTAGCAGGGAGCTGCCAACTCAAATCCCTAACTTTCATTGCAACTGAGCTTACTCGCCCCTGGGAGGCGGCAAATGATGGAGCTCGGCTCGACGCTCGGTGTCGCTCTAAGTGAGCGCACCTCCGAATCTTTGAGAGCCTGCTCATCGGCGCATCTTCGTGCTCGCTCACCTTTACGAGGTGGCAAAACTTCGAGATTGCCCATCGACACTCATCATGGAGCACGGGCAAAAGCTTCGGTGTCTTCATAATGAGTTCACTGAGCTTACAAGGTACGGCAACCTCTTTGATTTTTGAGCTCACTCACTTTCACGAGGTGGCAATTCTTTGAGACCGCTCAACGGCATACCATTGAGCTCACGGGCAAAGCTTCGGTATCTCTCAATGAGCTCACTCACTCTCACGAGGTGGCACACTTTTGAGATGGATCATCGGCATCTTCGAGCTCACTCACTGTAACAAGGTGGCAAATCTTCGAGACTGTTCATCGGCATGGGCTCGCTCACCCTTTCAAGGTGGCGAACGAATCGTCGAAGTTGCCCATCGGCAACTCAATGCGACATCCTCAGTTCAATGTCCATGCAAGACAGTTGAAGTATGGCTAAAAGTAAACCAGCGGTGTCACCTGAGAGGGCCGCCCACGTGATAAAGCCGTTGAGCGCTGGGAACTTTTGAGTACATGAACCACATGGATGAGCAGCCAGCGGCTGCCGGCTATCCCGTGACCAAAATAAGTAATATTCGTGAACTAACTGCTGTGTGGAAAGAGTAGTGTTGGCACTCTTTCTGTTAAGTTCCGTCGTAGCTCGCCGGGAACGGGCACTCCAGTGAAACAGGGTTGTGGTACCGTTTCAGGTTTAGGTTTAGGGGCATTGTCTCATGTAGAGTCTGAGACCTATCTCCCCCAACAACAGTAGCACACTTGCCTTTCAGGCATGCTTGGTGCAAGTCTTCTTCAAAAGGAAAAAAAACAGGAAAGGGGAGAGCAAGGAGAAGAAGACGTAACACACTGCACCCTTTTTATTTCCCTATGAGTTTTTGGGTCGCTGAGCCCAGTACCTGGTTTCCGGCCAAGTCCGATAAACCAGTGAAATTGGTGGGAAGCCCAGCACCACACCACTAAGTGGACGCAAGCTTTTCTGCCTGGTGCACGGCTGTTTCCGGTTTGGAAAGCCGGAAACTGGGGTGATCCACCTACCGTTTAGCAGGAATCTTCACAAATTTCGTCTTCTTGTTGCTTTAGTGGTACTGTCCTTTGACAGAGTGAGCCTATGCCTCTCATCTCGCCATTAAGACACGGCTGTGCCACGCATGCTCTTGACAGACTCTAGCGTCCGGCATTGTGCACGCGGGCTACAGTCGTTGGGTGGTATTGACAAGGGGTTTCATCGGTCACTCATTCTTGTTGCGTTAGTGGGGAATCATTTGCAAGCAAATGAGTACCACACACACACACACACACACTGCGTGGTCGTACTTTCGTAAAGGGAGGCACCACGTTAAAACGGGTCCGCAACACACACACACACTACTCTACACTGGGTTTTCTTTCTGCCCCTGTCCCCCCTCCCTACACGAGGGCCCCGAGGGCAACCGGAGCATATGGAGGACAAATGGAGGACATGCCCAAGCGGTACCAAGTTGTGAATTCTGTTGCACCAAGTTGTGTATTGATCTGGGATTATGTGAAGACTTCTGCTAAAAATCAGGTGGATCACCCGAGACCCGGGATTTGCTCGGAGCTCGGTAAAGGTCGAGTATTAAGTACGTGACCCAGGTCACGCGACACCCGTACGGGTTCGATGCTTTTCGCGTGGCGTTTGCGAGGTGCTGGTGCTTCAACTGCTCGGCATTCTTTCTCACATTCTCGGGGTGTACCATTTTCGGTGGTTTTTGGTATGTTGGTATTGATCTTACTGCCAGCTGGCAGTGCTCGCACTCCAGTGATCTTCTTGCTTGAGCGTTTTCAGATCGGTTCTTTCTTTTCTTAGAGTGAACAAGGTTCGCTTGAAACTGCGGGGTTTTAAAGTCTCCGGGTGACCTCGTCAATGTGGGAAGATATCCTTTGTGCTCTGAGTGTTCTTAACAGTGGTGTACACGAGGTAAGAGAATCGGTGTGTACCTTTGTTGTTGGTTATTGGTTTCGGCCATCATCCACATTACTTACCGTAGGCCCTCCTCAGTATGGTGCCGTAGTAGGTGACTGTCTGTCTTCTTTGTACCGTATGACCGTCTCTTTTCGTGTACTTTTGATGCTGCTTATGGTTTGCGCAAGAGTAGAGTATCTTGTACCTGTATCGTATTGCAATATGGGTGCGGTGCTACAATTAACGTGCAGCAGGACATCGGGGGTTTCTGAAAGACCGCGGGGAGGTCAGCGGGCCGGGAGCTACCGGAGAGGGTGTGGGATGATGTGGGTTTGCGTGGCAGCCTGATACGTGTGTGATGGCTGGTACACGAGCGTGATGATCCGCACGGATGTTTGGGTGCCGTGTGTCGTGAGGCGCTACGCACGGGATTTGTTTGCGACAACAAAACCTCGGAGGGAAAAAGACTGCGTGTTTACCCCACTCAACCCACTCAAAAAAAAGAAGGTTTTAGAGGGGCAGGAACGTTTTTGTGTTGTGAGGTTCAGCTTGGTACAAGGTACTGTGGTCAGGGGTTGAGGCGGGAAAGCTTTTCAGTATATCGGGCTAGACTTGAACTTAAGCCAAGTGCAGCCCACTCTGTTGCTCTGCTTTTTCTTTGCTTGTATTTCGTGTAGCTTTTGTTCAGTGCTCGTGCTAAGGCCAACAAACCGGCATATACTTTGAACCAGCCATCTGAGACGCTTTTTCTACTCCAACGCACGGGACCTTGCCACGGGTTCTTACTGCGCCCCTGAAGGTCAACCAGATTTGTGATTGCCTTGGAACCCTTGTCGTTGTGGCTTGCAAACGCTTTTCTTTTTGCGACAACCAATTTCTGCTCCCCTGGAGACAGTATTCGTTGTAGCTAAAAAGAACGTTGGCAGCGGTTTAACCAGAACACATGTAGGTTAAATCGCACAAACAAGAACCTGAATCTGGGCCATTTCTGAAGGCGATTCTGCTCTCACTCGGTGAAGTCACCAGGTGTCCCATGGTTCCTATTTTCTGACAATAGATTGGGCAGGCGAAGGCCCCAGGTATCGAATCCTAGCCTGCCAGATCTGCTGTTCAGGCCTGATTTTGAGCATGAGCTGGTTCTGAAGGCGGTCTGATTTCAGAGTAAGGCGGACGGACTTGTAGTCAAGCTGTAAAGGTCAGCGCGGTAACGATGACCACGAGAACACATACAGGTGGGTGGGGAGAGGCCCTGGGACTGCTAAGGCGTGACCAATCCCATCCCTGTCCCTCCAGGGGGCCGCCCCGAATCTAGCATGGCCCACCTAAGTCAGTCACCGGGAAACCTTCCTCTTTTTAGCCACATGCAATGTGCGAGGAAACTGAACCGCCTGATCCTGATCATTTGCCAATTTGCCACCTGAAACCACATCCAGGATTTGGGCTCAGGGTAGTGCGGTCAACGAAAACTCTAGTTTCCCTTTTCTACTTTCTCCTACTCTCGCGGTGTACGGTTTCCTGATAAATGACGACGGGCACCACAAAAAAACCCCGAAACTCACAAACCGCTGTTTCGGATTCGTGCGCCGTGCTTTTTTGTGAAGCGCCCGGCTCGCTGTTCCTAATGTAAGCCCCGCTGCGCCGAGTGTGGTTCGGGGATCCTGTTTTTTTCCGGAGCTAGAGTTCTAGATTGCTTCTCGTTCTGGTCGCAAACGGGCCGTTAGTGTTATCTTAGCGAGCTGGGGAGGTGGGTTGGAGAGAGGCGTTACTTTTTTGTCGTGCTATCGTCTTCTAAACGACGATCGCAGTGCGGGCATGTCTTGTCCATTATTTCCTTCCCCCCTGTCTTTTGTTTTGCTTGCCCCTGGTTTGGTTCGCCATCATCGACATCAACTTTGTTCTGCACGCACACGGAACACCAACTGGAGGAGGTTTCCCACGTACGAGCCTTCCAGCTGACTACTGGCAGGGTGCAGCCATCCGTGGATACATATTCGCCGATCCATTGATCAAAGACGCTAGCCCGCCGTCTAGAATGAAATGTTCCCTTTCATGCAAAATTTCCGGAAAAGCCCCCTTTACCAGAAAACATGAAAGGGACGGGCAAAGGGCGGCGCTGCCAAAAGAATACTCGACGTAGCTGCTTTGACTCCGAATGGAAGGGAGGAAATATAGAGGTAGAGGGGCAGATACAATACAAACACAATCTGGTTTGTTCTTCGCTTACACCACCGTGTGCTGTTTTCTCACTCAGGACTTTGACCTGTTGTGTTTGTGTGTCTGGTTGTCGTGGTGGACCCGCATGACCTCACGTTCGTTCAACACGTGATTCGGTGGGTCCAGCACTTGGGGATCCCTTCGGTTCTTTGTCTGGCAGCTTTTGTCGAGCATTTCCTTCCAAGCAGGCGCTTATGTAAAAGAAGATTCAGAGGGGGAAGACAAAACTGTACTCGTGTTCGGTTGTGCCTTCGACTTTCTTTCGCTTGATTGCTCCGGGGGGTGGGGGTTTGTTGAGTTGTGTTGTTGTCCCTGCAGCGTGTGAGTGCAGGATTGTCTTCGACTCACTTGGGGAGAGCATGTGCGCATGTTAATGTGCATGCCTGGCAGTCGCCACGTGGGGCCACACTTTCGAGTCCTGTTCCGAGACTCGCTCGCACAAAGGAGTGTCACAAATCGCCTGTGGTACAGCGAAGTGCAATGGGCGACTGTTGCTCCTGTGCGGGCATGAGTGGGTGTCGTCCTTTGACAGAGTGAATGACCCATCTTGTGCAGGTCGTAGTCCGCACCTGCTACACCAAATAGCACGCGTCGCATGATGGCGTCGTCTTTCTGCGCTATTGAAGGGGTGCGAGGGTCAGTGGCTTGTCCCTGCGGTACAGTCATCATGTATCGCCGTGTCGTCCGGGAGTCCGCGTGTCGCAGAAGTTGCTGAAGGCCATCGCGATCGACTCCGCTCCTTTCCAGCTCTTGTGTGGCGCCCCTTCTCAGCTTCGACGTCAAGAGTGCGGTTCTTGGCATTTGCTGATGCATATGGTGCTGCCTATGTGCAACGTGTTTTGGGGTTTCTTCAAAGCCATAATCAGCACAATCCCAGAGCCTGAGTGCCTGCAGACAGGACAGCGGCGTGAGTTTGGTTTGTCAGGCGACTGATCGTAGCTTGTCACCGCCAGGACTACCCATGCAGCGAAGTGCAACGCTGACGACTGTTGCCGGGTGTGCCGGCGTGGGGTGGGTGTCGTCCTTTGACGGAGTGAATGACCCATCCTGTCTCAGCTTCTACGTCAAGAGCGCGGCCCTTGGTACTTGTTAATGCATATGGAGCTGCCTATGTGCGTCGTGTTTTAGTTTTTCTCCAAATCCACTGACACATAAGGCGGACCATCATCGAAACCTAGAACCTGAGTGCCAGTGCAGAAAAGAGCGGTGTGAGTATGGCAGACGAGTTCGTAGCTCGTCACAACCAGCTGTCTCCGAGAGAGGGCCCCCGCAACCGTGTCTCAGGTATCTGACTGAAAAACTCAGGGCGCCCCTCTTGGGGACGCGACTCGCTAGAACGAACCGACTTGTCCTCTCTTCAAAAGAAAGGAAGGTTGCAGGTACCGCCGTTTTGCCATGCAGCTTCGGCTGATTGGCGTATCAAACACAGGTGTTGATTGGTAGGAGAAGATGACTCCTTTGAGGTTTTAGCGTTTTGAAGGATGGCGGGGTGGAGGTTATGGTAGTGGCGGCGGCGGCACTCAGAACACGAACTCGGAAGCGGTCAGCGAGAGCAACCTCTGCAGCTGACGGCCAGGTTTGGCCGTTCCGTCGATTCGGGGTCAACAGTGCCCCGCGAGATCGCAATGATGGTCCTGATAACCTTGTTCCCTCTGTACCTGTGCTGCGGTTGTGCTGTGCGTTTCAAACACTGCAAGACCAACCATACCCCCAAGGGGCAACAAGTCCTCTCTGTGTGGACAGAAAGGTAACGTCCCTCGCCCTGTGATCTTCTTTGCATAGCAGGTATCAGACTGAAAAGATTCAGGACGTCCCTCTTGGGGCGGCGACTCGCTGGAACGGACCGACTTGTCCTATTTTCAAAAGAAGGGAGGGGGTTCCCAGCTTTGCAGGAACCGCCGTTTTGCCACGCTGCAGCTTCGGCTGATTGGCGTATCAAACAGGTGTGTTGGAGACTGGTGATTGGAGAAGGTAGGAGAAGATAATCTTCGCGTTTTGAAGGATGGCGGTGGTGGAGGTTATGGTAATGGCGGCGGCGGTACTCAGAACACGAACTCGGAAGCAGTCAGCGAGAGCAACCTCTGCAGCTGACGGCCAGGTTTGGCGGCCGTTCCATCGATTCGGGTTCAAAGTGCCCCGCGAGATCGCAAAAATGATGGCCCTGATAACCTTGTTCCCTCTGTACATGTGCTGTGCCTGTGCTGTGCGTTTCAAACATTGAACGACCAACCATACACCCAGAAGTCCCCTCCGTGTAGACGAAAGAAGGTGGCGTCCTTCGCTCCTGTGATCTTCTTCACAAAGCAGCCCTCGTGCTGGGGCGCCCCAGCACTGCAGCACTTGCGAAAACACCCGTACGGAGAACAAGGGGCGTCAGGAGCCCTCGGAAAGCTTGGGAAGGTTTTTGTTCTCCGGGGGGTTTGAAGTCTCCGGGAGATTTTTTGTTGCGGCGGTTCTTGCGCGCAGAGCTTGTGCATTTGTTGGTTGTGAGACCCTCGGACACTTTCTGTTTTTTTTTTTTTTTTTCTTCTTCTGCTGAATCCTTTCTTACCGTGTTGATAACCCTGCCAAGGCAATGGTTCTGAGTAAAACAGCTGCAGAAAAGCTGGCTGATAGAGAGAGAGCTTGTGCTCTGGCTCCAACCACAAGCTTTTCAACCGCAGCAGCGATACCTTGTATTGTGTTTTGGTACTCGAAATTGCTGGGTGCTGGCCCCACGACTGTGTATTGCGTTTATTGACTTCCTGTAAACATCCTACGAACCAGTTCTTCGCGTGTCTTCAGCAGTCTTTGCTGTTAGTAACTGCCCTCTTGCCAAAAGACCTCATATCGCTGCGTGTTGCAGAGCTGGTTCGGGAGATTTGCTCTGAGGTATTATTGTGTAGCGCAGATTCAAAGAGTGCGCCACTCCCTGAAGCACCAGCATCAAAAACTATCGAGTACACTCGCCGGCGTCAAGACTGGACACACGTGAAGAATCAAGCAAGCCTTGGAAGAAAGGTGCGCCCTGCCACCGCTTCCGCTCTTGGTCGGCATAGTGGCCCGCACCCACTTGTCTGCACCGTTCCACCGTGTCGTAGAGAAGCCTGTTATCGCTTCTCGATCCGTTCTTGACCGGCATGGTGACCCATGCCCGCGTGGCCTGTAGATTTATCCAGCAAGCCCACAAACAAGGCTGCAGGCGGCCGGAAAGGCTTGAAAATCCCCATTCTTTCTGTGACGCCCTGAGGGCCCGGCGGCGTAGACAGGATCTTTCGGCTGTTTCTTCGCTGTGCGTCTCGCTTCCCGTGCGTGGCTGGGAAACGGGGAACATCCCGCCGGCTACAGTAGTAAAAGGGGGTCGAATGATAACACCTGTGTTATCATTCAATTTGTCGAATGCTAAAAATACTCGAGGGACTGCCTTGTGCTCATTTCGAAGGAGGCTAGAGGGGGAGAAAACAATACAACTACAAAGTGGGTCTTTTTTGTTGAACGCTTACGCCCGCCACTAAACCCAGGGTTACCTGTGTTTCGTGTGGGCTACAGCACATTTACCTCCTTTGATCTATCGCAACTGGCAGTCTCCTCAAGCATTTCCTACAAAGCAGGTGCTTATACAAAAAAAAAAACTCCGGGTAGCCGAAAGTATGCGGGATCGAATAGTGGTCAGTGTTTTTGACAGCCAGACGCGTGTCAAATAACTGTTACATTATTCGACCCCCCTTTAGGTGATGCTCGTCTACGGAAAGATGGATCATAGAGTGGTCACGGCCAGCCGCTTCTGCTTCCGAAATCAGTTAACAATACGCTCGAAGCAGAAAATAGAAAATAGGTACATGTTTTTCCCCGAGCTAGTATTACGACCACTGCATCGTAGGTACGCTTCGGCTAGCTCGTTCCGTCGATCAATGTTACTGGAACTCAAGATCGAGTCTCTTTTTTATGTAAACCACCGCGGTTGTCACTATCAAAAAGTGACGGATGGCAGCGTACTGTGGAAAGTGCCAAAACAGGTCATCACGCATACACACCAAACAAAAAAGTCTCTCGCCTGTCTTTCGTTCGTTTGCTTGCTTGTTCTTGAGGCAATCCGAAAGGAGCACCTTGGGGCCCAAGAGTGTGCCGTACAAAATTCTGTTTTCTTCTGTAAGAAGTATGTCGCTTTCATGATTGTTCTCTTTCGTTTACCCTTGCTCTGGTTTGACCGAGTATGACTGGTTCAATGGATATGGGGTTGACACATCGGATCTTCTCTTTCTGGGGGTACAACCGATCTGGAACCCGGACAGAAATACGTGCGTAGTTGGGGTGATCCCCCGACTATTTAGCAGAAGTTTTCGCAACCTTTGTTGATCCATAGTTCTGCAAAGCTCTGCAAAGTTGCTAAAAGTTGAAAACATTATGGAGGACATGCCCAAGTTGCAACAAGTTGATTATGAACTCGTAAGTAACTTCCAGCAACAGTTGCAAGACAAGGGTTGCACCACGACGAAAGCGCGGCAAAAGTGACCCTTCCGGAGTCACGTAGCAAAAAGCTGACATAGTGTGGTACTCATTTGCGTGCAAATGACTCCCCACTAACGCATCAACAAGTTGTGACTCATTTGCATGCAGATGGCTCCCCTGCTACTACTGACGCAACAAAAATACGAGAGAGCGAGCTAGAGTGCAGGGACCATCTCTCCGGGGGGTATCCGGTCGCGTACGAAATTCTGTGAAAGTCCTACTACAAAATAGGTGGATCACCCTACTATTAGTTTTATTCTGCTGCTTGCCATCTGGACATATTCGTATGGAAAGGGGCAGCTGGTGTTCAGACACTGCGCCTTCAGGGCGAATACACGCCGAACAACATCGTTGCGGGAAGAGGTGCGTTACGAAACCTTTTCAAGAAGCCCCAGTCCCGTATTGGAGTCAGTACATGGGCGGTACGACCACTCTTGGAATAGGGGCACCCTGCAACCTCCTCCAGTAAAGCGGGATAGCTCGCTCGAGTTTGGGTTAGATGCAAAGCGATAATCTGCATCGCCGGCGGCGCGGTTATCTCTTCGCACGTGCTGTGTCATGCTTTCGCCTCTTAAGCTCGTCTTGAGCTCGGTAGAGGGCAAGATTTTACCCAACCTCTAGACTCGGGTAAAACTGAGCTTCCTCGCCCCTAGCGTCCGTGTGCAGTGGCCAAATGCAGCCTGAGATACTTTGAGTGCATGAACCACGTTCTCTCAGTTTGTTCAGCAGCGGCTGCGCCCCCAAGATAAGAGGAACCGATGTTCAACCGACCAGACAAAAACTCGGACGCAAATCCAAAGTCAATGGTTGGTACGGGTAGGTAGAAAGGCGCCAAAAGAACAGACGCAAAGAAAGTGAAACCGGGTTCGTCAGCGAGAGCAACCTCTACAGCTTACGCGGCTTGTGTAGGCCGACCGTTGTTTTACATTCAAGGCTAAAGTCTCAGACGACCTTCCGTTGACGGTTGGCGACTCTGATTTCTGGTTGCTTGCTTACTTTTCTACCCTTCGTCGTCCTTTCTTTTCATTGCTTTAGAACAGGGGATGACTCGCACCAACCAGCCACTGTTCCTGGCTGATCATTTTGTTTCCCTGCTCTACTTTTGTTGAGTTGCACAGGAGCTGAACTTTTTTCGAGTGTCTTTATTTTCTTTCGCGGCCGAGGACAGTCTGGCAACTGTGCAACGCGTTTGGTAAGCTTCCGTTTGCTGGCTGTGTGCGGCTGGTGCCAGCACTCTCGTGGTACATTTCAAACTCCTTCGGCAACGTTGTTGCAGCAGTGGGCAGTCGCCGGCATGCTGATCAGTACCACACTTTAGGCTTCGAGATTTTGCAACCGGCGAGTATTTATTCTTGCAAGACAGGCGCTTGTACAAAAAGCACCTTCATCCTGTTTGAAGGCAGAGGGCCGTCTCCGTAAATCCAGACTGTTCCACATTCCGGCACCAACACTTCGACCGCGCTTTCTGATACATGATCATCTTTGGCGGTCGGAAGAGGGCGCACACGGTGTGCTAGTCATTTTGAAAAACAGCGTAATGACTAGCCATATTACGGCTGAAAAGTACTGCAGTAGTAAGAATGATTCGTTCTTACTCGTGATTTTACTGTTTCTTACCAGAGACTACTGCAGTTCGTGAAGGAATCCCTTTACAAGGCGTACTTTTTCTTCCCACAAAAGTGGACTCATCACTTGTAAGAATAACTACTGACAGTAGTCATATGACTAGTAAGATCAGTAGTAAGTGACTAGTAAATGGCATGACTAGTGCACCGTGCTGTGTGCCAGGCGGGTTGGCACGGCCGGGCGGCAGAGGGCAGTCTTCATAGATCTCCTGTTGCACGCTCTAGGAGCCACTCGGAAGCACTTCCACCACGCTCCTGATAATTGATGATCAACAGCGGTTGGAAGAGGCGCAGCAACAGAAGAGACCTACACAGTGGACCGGTTACGATCCAGGCGTGGGCAGGCGTGGGTCTGGCAGTCTCAAACTGACGTCATTTAGCCGTGTGTTTCGGCTCATAGCCACGGACGCATTAGGCGGACCGCCATCGCGAAACCTGACACAAACTAAACTCAACTCAATGAGCTTTTCTCGCGTCCGGGACCAACATGAACTCATAATTTCCCGCACGCTCCCAACGGTCGTTGTTGACGTGACAACAGGGGGGAGTTGTCGCAGAAGAAATATGCCTACCTGATAGTGTAGCCTACCTGGCACCTCCAGAAAAGGCGACACTGACACGGGGTGAGACCAAGGTGCGAGAAAGTGGTGTGGTGACTGATCCCGCGGCTGCGTCATCTCGTGCATTGCTGCAGCACGTGCAGAGAAGAGTGACATCTGAGTGCTCCTTGGTGTCACTTACTTTGATACTTCTGCATGATAATACGGAACCTTATTGAGAACCGTGTTCCCGTGTAAGGCGACACTAACACGGGGGGGTAGGTACACAAAATCCGGGGATCCTGAACGATTCAGCAGAATGCAAGTGAATACAGGTGACCATATCGGCAAGGGGCACTTCTCGTGTGGCCGTCTCACGTTGAATTCGTGGTGAACTTCCGCGTCCGGTAAAAATGCTCGATTGTGCTTGTAAGCGAAGCGAACGCTGGGAGGACTACCAAGTGGTCGATTTTGCGAGTGCGGCGAAACGCCGGCAGCGTTCCGATTCGAGCTTGGAACCCGCTTCTCGGTTGCGACGAGAGGGAGAAACAAGGCGATCTCCTACCCCTCGAGTGGCGGAGGGGGGTGGAGCACTTCCACCCTTTCTGCACTCCATCATTTATGGCGGTAGCTCACCGTGCATCATTGCATGGCCAATTTTATAGTGCGACCGTCGGGCGTGTATGTATGCACTCTGATGCTCAGGTGTGGAGGGAAGGTTTGCTTTTTAAGCGAAACTCGCTTGCATCTCTGACGACGAGAGAGAGGACCGTTACATTTGGTTGCTACAAAGACAAACATTTCTTTCGGAATGAATTGATTGGGGGATGTAGTTGCAAGGAACGGCTTTGTGCTCAAGACTGGTCTTGTCTGCACCGTGTTTCAGGGAAGTCGGTAACTCATTTCAAACGTACGTGTGTGTATGAGTTAAACTCCGGAGTTTTCGAGTAGTCGGGTGGACAGGGGAGAAAACGCCAGTGGGTGCCTGGTGTTGTCGTTCGTCCGTAATTTCGGCCACTATCCGTGCATACGACTGGCGTAGTCTCGTGTGTCTTTTTCGTGCTTTCTTTTTTTTTTTTTTTTTTGATGGCTTGTCGCATGTCGAGGCGCTCGTTGCGTTTGTTGGACGCTTGCAATTCCATACTTATGGTCGAAAATAGACGACAGTCTGGGTTGAAAAGAGCGAATGCTGCTTGCTGTGAGGCTCACCTTCCACCGCCAGGGGCTTGCTGTGCGCGTTGCGCTGCATTGAGCTCTGGTCTTGTGGAAGGCAACAACACGAGCGGTTGCGCAAGAATCAATATCCTATTTCTCATTTGTAATTCGCGCCAGGCGGCCACCTCGAGTACTTTCCCGTGCGTGTTCGAGAAATGTGAAAACGGGGTTTTGCCCAGAGGCCTAGGCGAAAGAAGGAGGCAGCCGCCAGAATGAAGACGTTCTTCGTCGGGCCGGGTTAAAGTTCGCTTTTGTTCTTTGACGGGATTGCTTCGTCTCCGATCGACTTGTGCTGTAACTCAAAGGGGTCGGCGCCCTGTTGCTCACCGCAAGCAACATGCACCGGGCGTAGTGATGCACTGTGTACACAAGAAAGTGCAACAGATGTTCGTGGCTGAGACGATCGACTTGTGCTGTAACTCAAAGGGGTCGGCGCCCTGTTGCTCACCGCAAGCAACATGCACCGGACGTAGTGATGCACTGTGTACACAAGAAAGTGCAACAGATGTTCGTGGCTATGTCGTACCACGAGCTCTAGCGTGCCGCGAGCACTGTGCAAATGCGAGTGCTACGAGCTGCATGCTCTGTTACGGCTTTGTAGGTTAGCAGCGCACAAGCAAGTGCAATGAGCTCTCGATGTACTTGGTAACATCGCGTCTCAGCCCGCTTCCCCGCGCACAATGGGAGCTGCTGTCTCATACCGCAGAAAAAGCGGACAGCTCAAGGTTGTTGAAGTGAGTTGTAGTGAAATGGGCTACCAATGCCCAGATAATCTGGGATGGGCGCCTAGTTCGGCTCCAAGGTTTTTGAACTGGGCCCTTTACTTGGCGGTGTGGAAACCTGCAGGATGGAATGTCCCAGACAATTCTAGGATGGTCCCTAATTCGGCTCCAAGGTTGTTGAAGTGGGCCCCTTTATGTGTGGAATCCTGCAGGATGGAATGCCCCAGACAATTCTAGGATGGTCCCTAAATCGGCTCCAAGGTTGTTGAAGTGGGCCCCTTTACCAGGCGTAAGGCGTTGTGGTGAATTCCTGGAGAATAGAATGCCCCGGACAATTCTGGGGTGGCCCCCTCGTGCTGCGTTCCGCGGCATACATGTATGCGATTTCGCGCATACGCATGCGCATGCGCGCATACGTATGCACTTGTTGAGCGTGCAGCGCCCATCGAAGGCTCGGCAGCACAAAACCAGGGCAGAAGGAGGAATAACATGAACGCAGCGTCCTGGAACAGCATGCTGCTGCACGGCGGATAGCAGTCCACCATCGGCTTGTAGATCTTGCCTCGTGACGAGAAAAGTTTGGACACGTTCGTGGGGAGTGGCCCCTCTTACAAGTAGTCGCAACAAAAGTCCTGGCAACCGGCGTCAGTCTGCTCAGCAGAACGCGGCTACTTACTCAGCTGACGACAGACGCGCTTGTCAGGTACATTCTTTCGATGATGTAGCCGTATGCACAGCCGCAAGCTGGGCGCCTACACGTATGCAGACAGCGTAGGTCGTGCCTAGTGCGGCTCAAAGGTTGTAAAATAATCGACAACTGGATGGGGCTGGAACGGGCCCTAGCTCGGCCCGGAGGTTGTTAAAGGAAGTCCGGGTAAAGGACGATGACGTTGTGGAGGAAGAGTACCCCCCCTCCGTCCTCTACCGTATACTCCTGCGCGCCGCAGGCCAGGTCGTGCAGGGTGTCCTTCGCGACGGATGGTTTCGCTTCCAACCAGTGGTACACGTGGTCGAGTTCGTGGGGGGCGACCGTCAGGTTCGTCTGGATGGACAAACGGGATCAAGTCGATTCGGCGCGTGCGCTGAAGCGCGAGAGTGTATGATGACGGTGTGCAGCAACTGGTATCTCTTGCTTCGTTCTACATTCTTTCGATGGTGTACTACTACCGTGTAGCCATAAGAATATATATATATGCACAGCCGCAAGAACGCGTATGCAGTCAGCGTAGGTCGCGCCTAATGAGGCTCAAAGGTTTGTGAAGATACCCAGGACAACTGGAAGGGACTGGTAAGGGGCCCTAGCTCGGCCCGGAGGTTGTTAAAGGAAGCCCAGGTAAAGGACGATGACGTTGTGGAGGAAGAGTACCCCCCCCTCGGTCCTCTACCTTACTTCTGCGCGCCGCAGGCGAGGTCGTGCATGCCGAATTCGACGGCCCACGAGACGACCTTGGGATGGAACCCCTGCTTCGCGAAGACGTCCATCCGCCCTTCTGCCGACGGAGGACAAGAGAACGGCTGCTCCCGCAGGTCGGCGGCCCTCTTGTGGAGCGTGCGCGCCGGCGTTTGGTACTGCCCGGACAGCACGCGGAGGAAGATGCGCCAGTCCCTGCGGTAGTGCACGCCGCTCTTGTCGTCGAGGTTCTTCGCGGCGAAGCTGCTCGACCGCGTGGCGATGTCCTTCGCGACGGCGGGGTTCGCTTCCAACCAGTGGTACACATGGTCAAGCTCGTGGGGGGCGACCGTCAGGTTCGCCTGGATCGGGACGTAGTGGACAAACGGGGTCAAATCCTCGTAATACGACAGCGAGTAATTGCTGAACGTGTGGATGATCGGCACGCCGGGGAACCCGAGCGCGCGGGCGGTGCGGAAGAGGGCGGAGTTCCCGTCGAGGAGCAGGCTGTACTTCTCGCTGGCCGACCCGCCCAAGTCGCGGGACTTGAAGGGCGATCCGCCGCCGGCGGCGGCGCACGCGGCCGCGGGCTGCACGAACGCCGTTTTTTGGAGGAAGTTCGGGCGCTCGCCGTTCACCAGCGGCTCCATCGTCTCGCGGCACGACGCGGTGTTGTTGTAGGTCAACCCCACATCGAGGTACGGCATGACCCCAGCATTCGATACCATGGCGAAGAGGTACCGGTCGGGCCCCCACCCAGTCCCCCTGAACGACATCTTGCTCTTTAGCGCCTCGAAGGGCAAGGCCGGCTCCGGCGGGGACGCGTGCTTGAGCTTTTTACTCAGCCGGGACGACTGGATGATGCTGTCCCAGGTCAGGACCGTGTAGTGCGGGCACCAGGCGGGGTTTTTGCTGAAGGCGACGGTCGGATACGTCGTCTTCAGCGCCGGAGAGTTGTAAGCCGGGTCGAACGCCTCGCAGCGGTCGTCCTCTTGGAGGATGACCTCGCAGGTGATCTCCTTCCGGAGGGCCGGCGGCATGGTGTTCAGCACGCTCTGAACCCACGCGAGAGCCACCAGCTCGTCCTTGTTCCAGTAGACGGCGCGGCCTCTGCGGAACCCGATTGTCTGGCGCTCGATGATGACGCCGGCGGCGATGGAGAGGCGGACGAAGTGGGCCTTCGACCCGTATTGCTTCTCGAAGTGCGTGACGTGCCGCCGCTTGCTCTGCACCGCGATGTTTCTCGCGTGGTACGCCCCCACCTGCAGCGCGGCGGCCGGCCGGTTGAGGGCCCGGATGCCCGTTTGGTTCGCCCCCCCCGGAAAGTGGGCCAGCAGGTTATCAACGATCCTCGCTCCCCGGGCCGTGCAGACGGCACGTTCCTCGTCGTCGGCGCCGGCGGCGCAGACGTCGCCGACGATGCTGCGGTATGCGGCGGGCACTTGGGCAAGCGCGGCTTCTGCGGTGACGCGGGCTTGGGCGAGCACCTTCCGCAGGTTGTCCCGCCTCAGGCGGTCGAAGTGCGCGAAGTAGGCGCCGCGGGTGCGCTGCTGCTCTTCGTCGAACCACGCCTGGAGGGACCTCCGTGTGCTGCTCTGCGCCTTCGTCGGGAGCGACTGCACAGACAGGTCGAAGCCGCCTGCCGGCGGCGGCTTGCCGCCGAGCCGCTGTCGCACCGGAGGTGGCGGCGGCGGCGGTGTCGGCTGCGGGTCCCTGCGGGCTGCTGTGGACGGCTCGAACATCGCATCCAGCGCCAGCAGCTTCGCCTCAACATCGCCAGGCAGGCTGCCGGCGCGCTCGACGGTCACGTGCAACGCGGCGCCAGCCCGGGCCCGCTGCTGGTGGAGGACTCGGCCGTCGTTGACGTTCGCCGTGAAAATGACGAACATGCACATCGCAGCGCCGGCGGCGCCGATGCTCGTGGTGCTCACGGCCACCATCTTCTCTCCCTCTCGCTCTCCCTCTCGGCTGGTATACGCAAGAAGAAGAAGAAGAAGAAAAAGAAAAAGAAAAAAGAAAGGCCGCCCTCACTGAGGACGGTACGCAAAAAAAAAAAAAAGAGGGCTGGCAAACTACACTACTTTTAAGACTGAAATTTCGCTTGAAATTCCGGGGGTTTACGGTTTTTTTTTGTGTTGCCGACAATCAGTTCTTTTTTGTGTTTCCGACGATACTCGCGCTTTTATTTGTTTTCTCTTCTTTTTTTTCGCGGGGTGTGCAGGGGTAGGGGGGATGGGATGAGGTTTCTGGCCTTCGATCTTCGAAAAATCGAAGAAATATATTTTTGGTCGCAGGCCAGTTACTCGGGGGAGGGTGTCACAAACAATTTCGGGGAGAAAAGATGGGGGCAGCCTTGAGAAGCTGTGGCTCTCTCACTTCGAGGCGCACGCGCTTCTGCACAACTGCCGGAAATGAAAAAAAGAGAGAAAGGAACGGGTTAAAGGGGAGGAGAGAGCGGTGGGGGGTGGTATATATTTTTGCTCTTGACTCGCTCGTATCGTGTCGGGCTTGTAGACGGTTTCCTTTGTTTGTGTGAAGTTTCTTTTGTGTTTAACCTGTGGACAGTGGTCTTTTCCCTCGGTTTTTGACCGGACTGGCTGGTAACCACGAAAGAGCAGATGCAGACTAACGCCACAGATTCTTTGCATTCCAACCCAAAACGGACTGGCTCGTTTCCACTCGCTCGCGTTCGCTTTGACGAGTGCTTTTCATCCTCATCTCCCGTGTGCGTCTATCTTTCATCCCTTGTTGCCGATCTCCAGAAAAGGCGACACGCGGGAAAGGGGTGTGTGACTGATCCCGCGGCTGCGTCATCTCGTGCATTGCTGCAGCATGGAGGAGAGTGACGTTTGGGGCACGGCGCGTTGGGCTCCGCCACGGGCGGGAGGTTGCCGGGGGACCCTCCTGGGGCACTGTGAAATCAGAATGCGTATCTGATGCTTACCAAAACCAGAAACTGCACAGTGGGTCTGAATCCACATCGAAAAATCTGGACGCAGTCGGTTTGTGGGTTTCTTGGTTTCGCTGTGTGGTCTTTACTCAACACTTTTGTGCGTACTTTTTCGTTCTCTTTGTTTGCTAGCAAACTGGTGGTGGAATGCTGTCACGGCTTGACAATTTCTGCTGCCACCGCACTTGAACCGTTTGAATGCAAACACTGCGTTTTACTCCCGTATCTGCGGGGGTGAGACGACAATTACTACTACTACTACTACTACTACTACTACTACTACTACTACTACTACTACTACTACTACTACTACTACTACTACTACTACTACTACTACTACTACTACTACTACTACACTACTACTACTACTACTACTACTACTACTCTACTACTACTACTACTACTACTACTACTACTACTACTACTACTACTACTACTACTACTACTCTACTACTACTACTACTACTACTACTACTACTACTACTACTACTCTACTACTACTACTACTACTACTACTACTACTACTACTACTACTACTACTACTACTACTACTACTACTACTACTACTACTACTACTACTACTATACTACTACTACTACTACTACTACTACTACTACTACTACTACTACTACTACACTACTACTACTACTACTACTACTACTACTACTACTACTACTACTACTACTACTACTACTACTACTACTACTACTACTACTACTACTACTACTACTACTACTACTACTACTACTACTACTACTACTACTACTACTACTACTACTACTACTACTACTACTACTACTACTACTACTACTACTACTACTACTACTACTACTACTACTACTACTACTACTACTACTACTACTACTACTACTACTACTACTACTACTACTACTACTACTACTACTACTACTACTACTACTACTACTACTACTACTACTACTACTACTACTACTACTACTACTACTACTACTACTACTACTACTACTACTACTACTACTACTACTACTACTACTACTACTACTACTACTATACTACTACTACTACTACTACTACTACTACTACTACTACTACTACTACTACTACTACTACTACTACTACTACTACTACTACTACTACTACTACTACTACTACTACTACTACTACTACTACTACTACTACTACTACTACTACTACTACTACTACTACTACTACTACTACTACTACTACTACTACTACTACTACTACTACTACTACTACTACTACTACTACTACTACTACTACTACCTACTACTGTTTGCTAGCAAACCCGCAAATCTTTGAACGGCGGTGACACCACGGCCGCATTCAACGTCAATGTCGCGCTGCTTCTGTTTTTCAAAACCAGCTGAGCTTCGGGGCCTGTTTGCACTGCTCCGCGGTGAGTTCAAGCAACAAGAAAACGCAAACGAGCGGGGATGACGAACCGAAAAAAAAAGGGAAACTGTGTGTCGGCAGCTAGTTAGGAGAGTTGACGTGCTTCCCTGAGCAGGAAGAATACTCCCCTCCCCCCACAGAGCGGTCGGGGATGGAGACGAAGAAGACACAAATACGCACCCTTTTTCCCTTTTTTATAGTCCGTCCGCTCTGATAGTACTGAGCGAAAACGTCTCTTCTTATTTCTCCTTGCTAACGATGCATGGTTGGGATGAAAATGACGTATTGCTCGCATTCTTCTTTTGCTACAAAACGCAAAGAATCTGTGCTGGACAAACTGCATCGTCGTCTCGAGCTTGCGTATTGACCTTTTTGGTGGATCGCGCGTAGACTCCTTCGACTAGTCTCGTTGGTCGCTCTCAGGCGCACGCGCACACGGAGAATACAGTCCAGCCCTTAGACATCTCTGCTTCTCCAGCGCAGGAAGAGCCGACATCGAAGATTCAAAAGAGCAACGTCGCTACGAACGCTGCCACATGACCCAGTTCCCCTGCCATCTCTCCGGGTCACTGTGGGTGGCGGCATCGGTGATTGCGCGGCGAAGGGCGGGGGGGAGCGTTGCGGGTGGGTTCGTCCTCACGTTCGATTCCCGGCGGGCTCTCTTCTTTCTGGCGTCCTGGCTCTTCGCATCGCACGGCCTGTGGCGGGGTGAACATGCCCTCCTCGTTCTCTTTCCTCCTTGATGCGAGGGCTTCAGATTCAGCTTTCATTCGGACAAAAGGGGGCGTTCCGATGAATACCTTTCGTCTTCCTCTTAGTCTTAGATGCGAGGGCTTCAGATTCAGCTTTTCATTCGGACAAAAGGGGCGTTCCGATGAAAACTCTTCGTCTTCCTCTCAGACTCACTCGGCAAGACAACAGCGCGCCGCGCATCGCATGGCGGGGGCGGTAAGGGTTAGAGGGGGCCCTTTGCCTACGAAGCGCTTCGCGGTAACTGCTCGTCACTGGCAGAGAGCAGTGTATTGTACTTACCAGCAAGGGGTTGAACAAGCTTTTTGGGCCGCTGAGCCCAAAAACACGGGGTTTCAGCCAAAAGGTCCGGGCGTTGAGCATGTTGGGCGCCTTGCACGTGAACACTCGCCAAACCCACTTTTTTGGTTCGTTTAACTTTTTTGAAAAATCTTTACTTTTGCCCAGACCGGGCTTTTCCGGTTCAAAAAGCCTGGAAGCCGGACTTATAAAGGGAATTTCCGGAACAACGATTGCACACGAAAGGGGACAGAAAGAGTGCTGGTACAGGACAAACCCGCGCTCCGGTGGCTGTTCATAGACAAACTGCTCCGTCCGCTTGTTGCGGGGGATCGAGAAAGCAGCAGCAGAGATCGAGTGGCTCGCAAGAGGACGACGCACAGATTTTCGCCGCAGATTATTTGTGCTCTAACCCCATCGACCGGGTCCAAAAAACACCCTAGAAAACGATCTAGAGAGTTCTACGTCCGTGTGTGTTCCCAGCAGTCTGCTAGCCAGCGTTTGGGAAACTGGCACCCTTCCACGTGAATGCCAGACGATGCGTATGCAGCCACCGAGAACGGGGTGAAACTACACGGCCACACAGCTAGCGAGAGGGAGCGAGGCACAAGTAAGACCATCTCTCCGGAGAAGTATCTGGTCTCCTCACTGTCGTTTACTGCCGCCACCAGTCGAGGGACAGTTCCAAAACAGCGGCCAACGGGTGCGGACTTACCGGAACGACATTTCTGAGGTGCCTCAGTGGTGCTGAGACTCTGCCAGTCTGTCGTTTGCCTGAAGAGCTGGAGCCGTGGGCCTCGGATCTTCCTCGAAGCCGACACCTTCTGCGCCCAGACGCCGGACGGCGCTGATTTGGCGAAGGGTTTCACACACCGCGCCGACTTCTTCGAGCTGCTGGGCACAGCCCGGGTACGCGTTCGGATCCGCCACGACGGGTTGCCGCAGCTGGTGCGGCCGTTTTGCTGCTGCTGCTGCAAACAGCGGCCAACGGATGCGGACTTTCTGGGACGACATTGCTGAACTGCCTCAGTGGTGCTAAGACCCTGGCAGTCTGTCGTTGACTTCTGCCTGGAGCTGGGGCCGTGGGCCTCAAATCTTCTTCGAAGCCGACACCTTCTGCGCCCAGACGCCGGACGGAGCGGACTTGGCGACGGGTTTCACGCCCCGCGTCGACTTCTTCGAGCTGCTGGGCAGCGCCGGGTACGCGTTCGGATCCGCCACCGGCGGCGGCGACCGGGAGTGGCTGTTGCCCGCCAGCGTTCGCCCGCCACGACGGGTTGCCGCAGCTGGTGTGGCCGTTATTGCTGTTGCAGCCAACGGATGCGGAATTTCTGGGACGGCATTGCTGAACTGCCTCAGTGGTGCTAAGACCCTGGCAGTCTGTCGTTGACTTCTGCCTGGAGCTGGGGCCGTGGGCCTCAAATCTTCTTCGAAGCCGACACCTTCTGCGCCCAGACGCCGGACGGAGCGGACTTGGCGACGGGTTTCACGCCCCGCGTCGACTTCTTCGAGCTGCTGGGCAGCGCCGGGTACGCGTTCGGATCCGCCACCGGCGGCGGCGACCGGGAGTGGCTGTTGCCCGCCAGCGTTCGCCCGCCACGACGGGTTGCCGCAGCTGGTGTGGCCGTTATTGCTGTTGCAGCCAACGGATGCGGAATTTCTGGGACGGCATTGCTGAACTGCCTCAGTGGTGCTAAGACCCTGGCAGTCTGTCGTTGACTTCTGCCTGGAGCTGGGGCCGTGGGCCTCAAATCTTCTTCGAAGCCGACACCTTCTGCGCCCAGACGCCGGACGGAGCGGACTTGGCGACGGGTTTCACGCCCCGCGTCGACTTCTTCGAGCTGCTGGGCAGCGCCGGGTACGCGTTCGGATCCGCCACCGGCGGCGGCGACCGGGAGTGGCTGTTGCCCGCCACCGTCGCCCGCCACGACGGGTTGCCGCTGCTGGCGGTGGCCCCGTGGCTGCCGTTCTGCTGCTGCTGCTGCTGCTGCTGCTGCTCCTTTTTCTGGTCGCGTGTGGACTGCAGCGTGCGGGAGGTGGACGCCACCTTCACATCGGGGACGCCTCTTTCGGAAGAGGTGAGGGAGCTGTGGACGAGGCGAAGGCCCGTCCGCTTGTTCGGGTCCGGCAGCAGCTCAACTAAGTCGGAAAACACCTGGTCCAAGTTGCCGCCGAAGTACAGGACTAGCTGTTCGTAGTAGTCCGCCGCCTGCAGCTTTCCCTTCAGGAACTCGCTGGACACGACGCGGAGCTGGTTGAACTTGGGCAGGCTGTGGCCGAGGAGTTTCTTCATCTTCGCCATCAACCGCAGGTTGCGCTCCTTGTTCGACATGTTGTCCTCGAACGCTGCGAAGTCGGCCCGCCCGTTCTCCCTCTCCGCATGCCCGTGGCTCGACTCCCGCTGGTGCTGGCCACCCCTGCCGCGGCCCCTGCTGTGGGGGCTGTACCCCTCCTGCTCCCCGTTGTCCGCGCCGCCCTTGCCTCCCTTCCCCCTGCCCCTGCCCTTCCCCGAGTGGCCGCTGCCGCCTTCGACGCCTGCCGGCGCCGTGCCGGGGATTCCGAGGGGCACCGTTTCGGACCTGCGGTGTCCCATGTGGAACGTGATCACGGACGCCTGCTTCGCGTCTTCCGCGTAGGCTTCGCTGGAGCTGGTGGCGGTGCTTCGCCCGCCGTGGCGCCGCAGGTTGACCTCTTCGGCGTACGCTGTGATCCGTGGATTTGATGACAAGCACTTGGTGGAATGCCCTTATAACCTTGGTTCAACACAGATGTGCGCCCTGATATCTTGATTCAACACAAATGTGTGCGCCTCTATCCTTGGTTCAACACGATTTGTGCCCTTGTATCCTTGGTTCAACACAGATGTGCGCCCTCATATCTTGATTCAACACAAATGTGTGCGCCTCTATCCTTAGTTCAACACGATTTGTGCCCTTATATCCTTGGTTCAACACAGATGTGCGCCCTCATATCTTGATTCAACACCAAAAAAATGTGTGCGCCTCTACCCTTGGTTCAACACGATTTGTGACCTTATATCCTTACAGATTTGTGCCCTTATCCTTGGTCCTCATATCCCGTTTCAAGTGCCTGCGCGCCGTGTGTAAAGAGTGACGGTCGCGATGCGAAAAGGTGAAATACATACACATTGACCCGAAGCCGAGTTCTAGTTGAACATTGGTGGACTTCCCACGGCGACCACCGCCTGTCCCGTGTACCGAGGACTGTGAAGGTGCTTGTGTGTGGAAGCTCGAGGCGTATTAAAGCGAAGAGTGCACGTTTTTCTTAACATGAAATGTTGGAGGAAACTGCGTTCGCAACGAAATCAACTCTCTCATCCCATCACCATTAGTTTTGTAGCCGCGGTTGTGTGAGTGACGAGCTCTTATTTCTCCACAACCGTGTAAAGCTGGCACACAGGGAAAAGCTCTGTCGGGACACACATACTAGCAAGCTTGCTTGAGCGCCGAAGGCGCGTCTAGTGGAATCCCATCTTCCGTTTCCACCATTTGACGTACGCGATGCCTCCTATTTCCACTCTCTAAGAGGTTGGACAGGGGGGCCGTTTCCCTCTCCGCTGTTTGTACTCCCCCTTCCCCCTTTCCCGTGTGCCGCCCACGCGGCCCTCTTCTCCTTGTATTGCCGGCCGGCCGCTTTTCCTCGATAACGGTGCACACGCAGTTGGAAGAAAGATGACCAGAGTGAAGGTTCCACACTGGGGTTTCAAGTGATATCGCAAGCGGCCTTCCCTTGTGTGTCTTTGGTCACAACAGTGTTCCAAGCGACACAACCAGCCGTGATTCCCTTGTGCCTTGGTCCCACAAAATCGAGAAAATACGACAAGCGCGGCGTTCCGTTGTGGGACGAAGACTTAGTCCCGCTATAAAACAAAGAGCGTTCCTTGCTAGCGTTATTTGTGGATTAGAAGGTCGGTATTTTATAGTCTCCGGTTGACCGTAGAGGCTTGGGTATGGCGGGGGGTTGAGAAAAGTGAGTGACTTTCTTATAGAAAAGTGCAGGACTAACGTGTCGTGTCCCAACGGCCACGGACAAAGCGGTGCCATACGTTGTGCGCTGCGAGGTCGAGGGCGGACGCGAAGACCCACTCAGACGGGTGATACGATGGGTTGTCCGCTTTTTCTTCGTGGCACCGCTCGCAGTAGATGTGCGAGTCGCGCCAATGCAGCACGAGCTCTCGGGTGTCCTTGTAGAAGACCATTTTCTTCCCGTCTGCGGAGCGCTCGCAGATGTCGCACAAGAAGTGCTTCTGGTGCATGTGGTTGTACAGGGCTTCCGTGTCGTACATCCGCGCGCCCGAGCAGAAGTAGCACGGGGGGTGGCCGTAGAAGTTCGAAGGATCGGAGTCCGCTCTTTGGTCGGTCGACTCGTGTTTTTTGAACTGCGCCTTGGTGAAGAGCGTCTGCTCGGAAAGGAACAGGGGCCGGTGGGCGAGGCAAATCCCGCAGAACTGCAGCCCGTGCTCGCGGTCGAGGTGCTGCTTCAGGTCGACCATGCTCCTGAAGGCGTCGTACGTTTTGCACTGCTCCCATTTGGGGCAGAACAAGTCCCGCAGATACGACACGTTCTCCCGGATCTTCTCGGATTCGCACACCACGTCCTGCCAAATCCGGTCCACCACGGGGGCCTCCGCGTTGTCCTGGTCGGCGTCATCTTCGAACAAGTAGACACCGTCACTCGGCTGCTGGCACTGCTGGCAAAGCTTCGCTTTGCTCTCGTCACTCGTCTTGTACCGCAGCTTCAAGACGCACTTCCAGCACGCGTTGTGGTGCCCGCAGTCGAGCTTACCCCATATTTTTGTTTCCTCGGCGCAAAATATACACGTGTCCATCCCCGGCTGACCCCACCCTTTTTCCACGCCTAGGTAGCCCGTTCAGAGGAGATTAGTAGAAAGCAAGTATGCTCTCTGAGGGAAAGTTACACGTACTGTGTTGTTGGTTATTGTAAGAAGATGGAGAAGAAATGTGCAACGGGTTTGTTGCCCCGAGGACTTTCGTGCTATTCTGCAGCACTCCTGCCTCCAGCTTTTCTTCAGGGTTTAAGTTTTTAGGAGTTTTCAGACTGAAAGTTCGCTTGAAATTCCGTCGTCAATATGGGAAGATATCCTTTGTGATCTGAGTGTCGTAAGAGTGGTGGTTTCACGAGGGAAGAGAATCGGTGGGCACCTTTGTTGTTGGTCGTTGGTGGTTTCGGCCAACTTGTTTTCGTGCGGAAACAAGTTGATCGTTTTTGCACCTGCGTAAGCAACAAAAAAGACCCGCTTTGTCCCTCTAGCCTGTGTCAAAAAATTGCACGAGGCAGTCCCTCGAGTAGTTTGACTCACACCTGCAAGTCCAGGAGGAACCTGACGGATACAGAATACGCAGGCAGGACAAAGGAAACGGGTGAGCGGAAACAATCATTTCTTTTCCCACACTGCAATTGACACTTCACAGAAAAAAATGTGCGTTCTTCAAAGAGAGACTAAGAAAATTGGGACTTCGGAGAGGAACGGGGCGGGAGGAGGACGATCGTGAAAAGACAAAGGGGAGAGGTGAACGGTTCTAGGAAAACGCGGCGAACAGGCAAACAGAGAGAGGGGAAAGCTCGGGGGTTCAACCAGATCGAAAAGAGCAAAAGAAGGGGCGATTCGTTTGGTGTGTGCGTGCACAAGACAATTGCAGGGCAACCCGCAAGATTGTCAACTGTTAAGTGGTGCCAGAAAACGAGCGTGTTTGGGGGTAGTGCAAACGCAGTAAACCCACTTTGCAGGCCATGCGGGGATGTCCTCAGTGTTCGAACTGGCTGGTTTTTCACCTCTCAAAGATTTTATTACAAATTGCCGTGAGCGCAAGAAAGAAAAACTCAGATTTGAGAGGAGGAGGACGAAAAGAGAACGTTTCCGGAGTTGGGGCTTGCACCGATTAACGAATTCGCGCGAATTCACGTGTACGGGGTACAAACCTCTGGGTTTCTTGTACCAGCACTTCTTTCGTTGGCTTCGGTTTCTCATTCGTGTGCAACCGTCGCTCCGGAAATGCTCCCAGTGCAAACGTACTCCAAAAAGAAAACTGGAGAAGAGAAGAAGACTTTTGTGAGACACAAAAGAAAAAAAGGGGGAAAAGAAGTGAAAGAAAAAGACAGACGCGCCCGTGGCGGGCAAGACCACCCGAAGGTTGCGGCTGGGCTTAACCCAGCTAATGCTGCGGCAAGGACACGCCAACGACGCCGATTGTCAGTGCGCACAGTTCTGACGCAACAGGCACGGGAGAAGCCCACACTGTTGAGGACTGATCACGTTGCGCCGGCCTTCAATGCACCTGTACGAGATGACGGCGGATGAAAGTCTTAGTATGGTCGGAGGGGTGAGTGAATCAACTGACCAACGGTACTCGTCATCCGGCTTGACCGGGATCTAAAGCTACGTCGAGGAGACTTTTGCTGTATCGTTGGCGCTGCGGCACGTCCACCGTCTGCCAAGCACTGGGGAGGGCCAAGCAACAACAAGAAGTCTGTCTGGAACCTAGCGGGCTGAGTACAACTATTCGCTCCCCGCCCCGTCCTCCCGTTACTCTCAGACTTCGAAGGAGTAAGAAAAACGTGAAAGACAAAAGAAAGTGAAAACGTACAAAAACCGCACCTCGAGAGCAGGAACAGCTACTGCGGACAAAATCCCCCGATAGTTTCTGTGTGCTCACAGACCATCGAACTACAAAAGGCGGTGATTGCGAAGGAAGCTACCTGTGCTCGAGTGTTCGGTTTACTCGCACCTTGAAGTAGGGCCGGCCACTAGTGTGTGAGGGCTCAAAATAACTGGGATTTAAAGGCAACGAGAAACAGATAAGGCAACGCGAAGGAAACAGTTTTTTTGGTCTGGGTGAAAGCTACACAGTGCGAACTCCATGCCACCGAAAACGGGGAGCGAAGAGAGGGTGCACGGAACAACAGCGGGTGTGACACCCGCTTTTTTCCGTTGGCGACATCATGGGCAGTGTCGCACGATGGGGCAAAAACGCATTGTCTTCGTCAGCAGACGGGCTGCTCACCGGATATAGTACGCCTGGGATGGTATCCCAATCTACGCTCGGTATGTCCATTTGTTCTAGGGTCGACACAGCCGGTATATATTTTTGTATAAGCAAAAATGGGTTTGCTTTGTAAGAAATGCTTGAGAAGACTGCCAGTTGCGATAGATCAAAGGAGGTAAATGTGCTGTCGCCCACACGAAACACAGGTAAATCTGGGTTTAGTGGCGGGCGTAAGCGTTCAACAAAAAAGACCCACTTTGTAGTTGTATTGTTTTCTCCCCCTAGCCTCCTTCGAAATGAGCACAAGGCAGTCCCTCGAGTATTATGTTTGTGCGTAGACTGTGTAAACCCTGTTTTGAGTGATTTAACACAGCACGCTGCCATCCGACACTTTTGATACATAGAAGCAAGTTTGTTACCATAGGAATAGCTCAGGGTTTTACGTAACCGATCCCTCAAAACGTCCCCTGTTTGCATTCTCGAGCTCCCGGCTCCTGAGGCTGGATTTCTCACCCTGTGATTTCTCCGGGAGAGGGGAGGGGATGGGCACCACGACTCTTCTTTCCAATAGATTTTTCGGCGTCTTTTTTTTTTGTTTGTTCTTCCGACGCGTGTTTTCTGTCGATTGTGGCGGGTCGGGAGGAGAATGTGAAGAATGGAAAGGGCACATCTACAATATCTACTTGGGGGGGGAGTTGAGGATTTTGCTCGATTTCTGAAGCCGACGAAAAGGTCCTTCGTTGCTGCGTCTTTTCGGACAGTTCACTTTTCCTTTGGCCGGACGAAGCGAAAGTGTGCACCAGCTTTCTTTCGGTTCCGCGGGGGTCGAAAAAGACTGCCTAGCGTGAAAAAGCTGGCTTGGAAACTCCGGGAATTTAATGTCCCGGGAAAGGAGGTTGCTTCAGGTGGAAGTGTTTGGAGTTTTGCTTCGCTTTTTTAGAGTGAAAGTTCGCTTGAAACTCCGGGGTTTTAAAGCGGGTCTGCGGGTGAGCTTCGTCGATATGGAGAGGTATCCTTTCTGCTCTCAGTGTCGTAAGAGTGGTGGTTACACGAGGTAAGAGAATCGATCGGTGGGTACCTTCGTTGTTGGTCATTGGCGGTTTCGGTCGTTATCCACATATCTTACTTACGGTAGGCCCTCCTCAGTATGGTGCCGTAGTAGTCTTCTTGGTACGGTATGACCGTCTCTTTCGTGAGTTTTTGTAGCAGACGGGGTGAAAACCTTCCACGCTGGAGAGGGGGAGCCAGTGTTGTTTCAGGCTTCCATTTCCTGGTGGTCCTCGGCCTCTTCGATCTCCTGCAGGCCCTGGCGGGCCTTCGCGAGGGAGGCGCGCGTGATGAGCCTGTCGTGCTTTCTGCCGAACTCCTCGAGCTCGGCCCTGTACTGGTTCGCAACGCGTTCCATGCGCGTGTTCTCGGCGTTGAGCAGGTCGATCTTCGAGTTGGCCTCTTCGACGATTTTCTTCAGCTCCGTGCGGGCGCCGGTGACCTCCTTGGCCTTGTGGTCGAGCTTCTCCTTCAGCTTGTCGACGGCTTTCTTGTACCTCTGCTCAACCTCGTTGACCATGCTCTCCGCAACTTCTTTGCCGTCTTCCAACTCATCGAGTTCCTCGTTTCGGGCCTCGAGCTCGGATTGGAGCTTTTTGACGATCTTGTTCCTCTTCTCGATTTCCCGCTCGTGCTCAGCCTCCTGCTCCTCAAAGACGACGATGCGCTCCCGCAGCCTGTCTAGCTGGTCCTTCCCGGTGGTCATCAAGTCGTCGACCTGCTTCTGCAGGGCGGCGGCCTTGTCGCGCGCGTCCTTGACCTGCTTCTTGGCGAGCTTCAAGTCGCTCTTCGCCGAGCACAGGTGGCCGTTCAAGTCCTTGGCTTCGTCGTCCTTGCTCACGACTTCGGCTTCGAGTTCGCCGATGCGGTCGAAGAGCTCCTGGCAGTCCTCCCGGGCGGCCGGCTTGCGCTTGTGGGTCTTCTTCAGCTCGGATTCGAGGCGCTCCGCATCCTTCGCCGCGGCCTGCAGCTCGAAGAGGGTCGTCGCGTGCTTCGAGTCGAGTTCGTCGAAGGAGCGTTCGACCGCTTCCTTCGCGGCGGCGAGACGGGCCACTTCGTCCTTCGCCTCGCCCAGCGCCAAGCGAGCGTCGACCAGCTCCTCTGAAGCAAGCTTGAGGTCGTCCTTCGCGTTCTTCAGTTCGCGGATCTTCGCTTCGAGGGCTTCGATCCTCTCCTGCTCTTCGTTCACCTTCTTCTTCGCCACGGCAACGTCTGGTAAAAGTGTTGGTTCGGTTGTGGGCTTAGAAGGGGCTTAGAAGGGGCTTTTTTGTCTAACAGATTCTATAGTGTTAGTTGTGCATTTGGGTGCAGTAATTGTGGCTTTTACGGAGGGCTTAATTACTAGATGTAGCTGTGCCATTCACGCGAATGGCTTCCGCACACTACATAGCATGTCCATCGTACGTATGCATAGTAGGAATACTACGTACGAGCCTACATGCGTGCTGTACGGTGGTGCTGCTGCGTAGTATACGTTTAGGGCTTTGAGTGGGTAAGGGCTGAATCAAAGTATAGCTCACTTGTCACTTTCACCGGTCGGCTTTGAGTTTCCGACACGCTGCTTTTGGGTCCTGTGACCAAAGGGTGGGTCGTTGATATTGGTGTTGGTTTTCAGGGGTAAGTGGCCTCCGCTGGTCTGGTAGTTGACCAAAGGGTGGGTGGGGCGGGATCCTTCGGGTGACGGATAGAGCGTGGGGGGTAGTCTACTTCTCCATTCGCAGCAACCACCTGTCCTGGTCGCCACCTGAGTCATAATTTTTTGAGTGGAGCTCCGAAACGCGCTCGCGCGCGAATCAATTGTTGCCAAGCATTCATTCTGCAATGCTGACGACTGCTACCCAATTTCATGCTAATCCATGTTCCTGTGCTCAAAAGAACTCGATGCTACCCATTGTGTGCGCCTTACGGACCCGTTTAAACGTGGCGAAAGTACGACCAAGCTCCATTGTGTGTGGATGTGCGATATTGTGTGTAGCTGTGCCTTTCATGGGATTGGTAGTCTGTGGTTGTGGCTTTTGCGGATCTTTGTATTGTGTGTAGTTTCGCGGAGCGGAGACTTTTGTGGTAGGGGGTGCGCCTTTCAGCATAAACCCGACAAGTTTTGCAGTCGTTGCGACGCTTACACAAAAAGAATTGCGTCGGCATGTGGTGCATCTTTCTTTCTTCTTGCGCTTACGCCCGACGTAGTGTCGGATGGCAGCGTGCTGTGCTAAATCACTCAAAACAGGGTTTACACAGTCTACGCACAAAACAAACAAATACTCGAGGGACTGCCTTGTGCTCATTTCAAAGGAGGCTAGAGGGGGAGAAAACAATATACAGGGTCTTTTTTGTGGAACGCTTACGCCCGCCACTAAACCCAGATTTACCTGTGTTTCGTGTGGGCTACAGCACATTTACCTCCTTTGATCTTTCGCTGTGGCAGTCTCCTCAAGCATTTTCCTGCAAAGCAGGTGCTTATACAAACAAAAGCAAGAGGTGTGCGTACCTTTCTTCAGGGCCTCCACGGTTTTCGACGAAGCCTCCGTGCGGGCATTGGCGTCGTGGACCTCCTTCTTCAAAGCTTCCGCCTCCTTTTCGAGGGCTCGCATCCTGTGGCGAAAAGTAGTAGGTGTGGCTGTACATGCGCATGCGGAAAGGGGGTGGAGCGCCGCAAGCACCGAATGGTAAGACGTTATAGGAGTTTCTGCTCTTCGTATTGTCTGACGAGAACTGCCTTGCAGAAAGGGAAATACTGAGTGACTGCCTTAACCCGGGGAAACGAGCTTGGGCGAGGTCACCAGGGTAGGGAGGGAAAACTTGACCCTGAAGGCTGTGTGAAATGCTCTTAGAAGAGATGCCCGCGCCGCCGGCGATGCAGATTATCGCCACAGATTCCTTGCATTGCTAGCCAAAACTCTTATCGACTTTCGTGGTGCATCAACTCCCTCAGTGAAACTGTGAGAAATGCGGTTATTTGGCCCAGGATTGTCGTCGAGCCGGAAGCCGCCGCCAGTGTGCGCACGTGTACCGACGGCACCTTCATAAGAATCTGAGCCCGAACTAAACCCTGTGCCGACATCCTCCAAGTGTGTTCACACACGGGACCTCAGAGCCAAAAAGACTTTCCCGAATTTACGTATGTAGTTTACCGATTTCCCTTGCCTACATTATTCTGTCGGCCAGAGGGCTTTGCCTGGGTGAAGATTGCAATGTTTGCAATCCTCGCAGGGGCGATTCTTCCTGTGGTACGAGTTCGCTTCGTGTTTCGTTTCAGTACGCATCTGCAGACGTACTCCGGAAGTGTTCCTTGATAGTACCAAAATAATAAAGAACTGTGTACCCGGACAACTTCGCAGAGGCTTCGCTGATCTTCGCCTGTTCGTCGGCAACCTTCTTAGAGAGCTTCTCGCACCTGTCAGAATCGGGGTTGGTTGTGCTTGGCTGAACGTGGCAGACAGCCTGGTTCATCTCCAAGCAGAATAGTTGAGTCGTAACTTTTCAAAGACCGCGGAGGTCAGCGGTCCGGGAGCTACCGAAGAGGGTGGTGTGCGTTGTGTGGTAACCTGATATACGTGTGTGAAACTTGTTTCTCTCTCTCTCTCTCTCTCTCTCTCTCTCTCTCTCTCTCTCTCTCTCTCTCTCTCTCTCTCTCTCTCTCTCTCTCTCTCTCTCTCTCTCTCTCTCTCTCTCTCTCTCTCTCTCTCTCTCTCTCTCTCTCTCTCTCTCTCTCTCTCTCTCTCTCTCTCTCTCTCTCTCTCTCTCTCTCTCTCTCTCTCTCTCCAGTTGATACCTCAACAAATACGTTTGTTGACAACGATCAAGAAAAATAACAAAACACAAGCTGCGCATGCTTTTCAAGGCAAGTGGACTATGATAGAAGGTTGGCGCAAACCAGGCGCGTTTGCACCTACAGGTTCTCGTGTTACTCCTCGGGTGGCTGAGTTTTTGTGCCTCGAATACACCAATAAATATGACCCAGAAAGGGTTATGACGAATATCGTAAAGAGTGATTAGACACGGTCGGAATGTGACTCAATTCGCAAGTGTTGGTGTTGGTCAGCGAGTCTCTCCTATCGATGGAAGAAATCGAAGTAGCAGCGGTCCAGCGCAACATGCGGTCGTTGCCCGGATGGATACAAGGACATCGACCAACAGACAAAAAAGGTAAAGAGCAAACCGACCAAAGCTCCCTTTTGGTGGCACAGTATGAACACACGAAACACACAGTGACAGAGAAAATGACTGGTCATTGGCCGGTCACTTTTCCCAGACTACCCGGTCATTGACCAGCCTGACCGGTGCACTGCGTAGTCTAAGAAGACACCCGTTGCTAGCACGAAGCCGGCCAACCGTACGAAAACGTAGATTTCTCAACCACTAACTCAGTTTTCCCTTCCCAGTCCGCTTTCCTTCGTGCGCGCGGCATAGCGCATACACGCACCCCGTTGCCATGTCTGCAGGCACTCAGGTTCCACGCTGGTAATGGTCCGTCTTATGCGTCCGTGGCTTGGAACCGTGGGTCCGGTGCGCTGTTGGGACACATAGGATTCCAAGTACGTACTTGCATTCCCCTCCCTCCGAGATATCCCGGCTTAGCCGGTGTTCTGCCAGCCACAAGCTCAATGCGTTGATGCAGAAATCACTCAGACTCGTCACTTGGCACTCTTTCTCTCTCTCTGATTTTCTATCACGCTGTTGCCTTCTCCACAATTTGCATATTGCATAGGTTGGGGAAGACACGAAGCCAACCGCCAGATCCATGCCGCTAGCCGTCGCAAGCGTTGACCGCATCGCGTCCGGCGAACGGCAGGTTATGCGCGCCGCCGTCGGGGACGCCTGTTTCTTCCTCGAAGGCGCCATGCGCCAAGCGATGGCGGATGCGCCGTCCTTTCCGACCGACCCTCAGGGCGCCGGGTGGGCGGTGCAGACGGTGTACTGCGATTGCGGCATGAATAACGTCCTGTGCGCAGTCCGCCGCTGCGGGCAAGCCCCCGTCCTGCGCGAGGTGGAATCTGGCCTCCTCCGCCGTTTTTCGAAGGAGCTGGCCGTGCGCACCGTCACCGTCGGTCTGGTGAGGAAGGCCTTCGCCTTCAAAAAAGCCGGCCAATTCTTCAACGTGGGCCGCCGCGTCTGCTGGTCGATACGTGTGCGCTGGCTGTTGTACGAGCTTGATGCTCCGCATGGATGCTTGGTTCCGTGTGCCGTGGGCACCGCCCCGCTGCTCACGGGAATTCGGAGGGAAAAGACTGCGTGTTTATCCCACTCAAGAAAAAATACTGCGATTAGATTTTCGCTTGTTCTCACGTAAGGGGTTGGTCCTGCTTCAAGGTACGTTCAGGTGTGAGCGGCGCAACTCAAGACGTCGAGCCAACTATTCCCTGCAGGATTTGCGAAATTCACTCTATGAAGAAAGAAAAACGTACTCTGTCTCCTTCTTCTTCAACGCCTGCTCGAAGTGCTTCTTTTCGGCTCTCTCCGCGTTCAGCTGGGTAGTCCACGCCTTCTCGACGCTGGATGCCTCCGCGGTCCGGGCGGCTTTGAGCTGATCGTTGGCTTCTTTGGCCAGCTCAAGCGCGTGCTGCTTGTCCTGCAAGAGCTTGCCCTTCTGCTCGGCTTCGACGGCGCTGCTGTCGGCCTGGGCCCGGAGCTGGTCGGCGAGCTGCTTCGCGGCATTGAGGTCGGCCGTGCGTGCCTTGAGGACCTTCTCGGTCTCGGCCGCCTTCTCGGTCTTCTTCTCGAGCTCGCTCTTCAGCTTCTGCGCCGCCTTCTCGCCCTTCGCGCCGGCGGCCTGTGCTTCCGACAGGGTTTTCGCCTGCAGTTTTTAGAGTTGTCATAAGGTTGGCTGGAGAATTCGGGATTTCAGGGTCTCCTAAACGGGTTCTTTTAGGACGAGTAAGGGCTATGTGGGTGTCGGTTGCTTGTTTGGTGCACACGTTTCATCGTTCATAGTAGTGCGGTTTTTAGAGTGACACCGACTCCGCGTTCAGCTGGGTAGTCCACGCCTTCTCGACGCTGGATGCCTCCGCGGTCCGAGCGGCTTTGAGCTGATCGTTGGCTTCTTTGGCCAGCTCAAGCGCGTGCTGCTTGTACTGCAAGAGCTTGCCCTTCTGCTCGGCTTCGGCGGCGCCTGGGTCCGGAGCTGATCGAGCTGCTTCGTGGCATTGAGGTCGGCCGTGCGTGCCTTGAGGACCTTCTCGGTCTCGGCCGCCTTCTCGGTCTTCTTCTCGAGCTCGCTCTTCAGCTTCTGCGCCGCCTTCTCGCCCTTCGCGCCGGCGGCCTGCGCTTCCGACAGGGTTTTCGCCTGCAGTTTTTAGAGTTGTCACAAAGCTGGCTGAAGAATCCGGGATCTCAGGGTCTCCGGGTGACCTAAACGGTTCTCTTAGAGCGAGTAAGGGCTATGTGGGTGTCGGTTGCTTCTTTTGGTGCACACGTTTCATTGTTAGTAGTAGTGCGGTTTTCAGAGTGACACCGACTCCGCGTTCAGCTGGGTAGTCCAGCCTTTCGACGCTGGATGCCTCCGCGGTCCAAGCGGTTTAGAGCTGACCGTTGGCTTCTTTGGCCAGCTCAAGCACGTGCTGCTTGTCCTGCAAGAGCTTGCCATTCTGCTCGGCTTCGGCGGCGCTGTTGTCGGCCTGGGCCCGGAGCTGCTTCGCGGCGTTTAGAGCGAGTAAGGGCTATGTGGGTGTCGGTTGCTTCTGTGGTGAACACGTATCATGATTAGTAGTAGTGCAGTTTTGAGAGTGGCAGTTCGCTCGAAGATCTGGTTTGAGAATTCTTTTTTTTTTTTTTTTCCCCCGACGACAACTAGTAGCCTGCTCGAAGGCAGTGGCCCTGGCAGTTGGTTTCTTTAGGCAAGATTACTCTACCGGCGGAAGTTGTTTGGGTTAGCGTCCTTTTTTTTGTCTCGCGCCGTCTCTAAAATAAAAGAACAATTTCGTGGCCTCCCGCCTCGTTCCTCTAGGTGTCCCAGTGTCCACATTTCTCATATCGGCTGTTTCGGCCGGGCGAGAATTCTTTTTTTGTTTCGGCGGTATACCCAGGTTTGTACCCCTGCAAAACACGCACCATTCGTTCTGCCTGTTTCATTTGACATCTATCGAGCCACTGAGGCCTCGAGCTAGCCACTGCCTGGAACGTCCTCAGCTGCCTGCAGTTGTGGGCCCATTCTTGTGTGCACGTGTGTAGTAGTAGCATGTGTCTTGTTCCGCGTCGCGTCAAGTACATGATGCTGGCGGTTAGCGACCGCGACTCAATTAAGGTGCGGTCTACAGTGTCGCCACGTGGAGGCCCCCCCATGACACCCTCTTAGACAATTAATTGTTATTACGAAAAAAAAAAAGAAAAATGGAAAAAGCCACGGCCTCAACTTTCACACCAGCCATGATGGTACTATCTTAAACAAGAATAAAAGCGCCTGCTCACCACACGGTTGTCACGATGAGCGGTCGCAGTCCTTCAACTAAAAGGACGCTCATCGGTGTTTGACGGGCGTTCGTGTTAGGCTTACCAAGCAACACGGGCGTAACACCCTTTGGCCTCAGTCATGCTAAAACTTACTTTCAGCGGACAGCCCATCCTAAATGATGGCCAACATGAACCTGAAGACAAGAGAACAAGAGCTACTGCCACAGCTTTCTGTGAGAGGGTAACTTGCGACAGTATGAGAAATAAGGGTACTTCCAAAAACCGTACACCGCGACAGTAGGAGAAAGTAGAAAGGGAAACTAAAGTTTTCGTGTTGACCGCACTACCCTGAGCCCAAATCCTGGACGTGGTTTCAGGTGGCAAATTGGCAAATGATCTAAATGGGCGGTTCAGTTCCTCAGACATTGCATGTGGCTAAAAAACAAAAAACTTGGGAATTTAATGCCAACTAGTTTCGTGAAAGCCCCGGCAGAGAACGAACCCCACTAAACAGCCCAGCCCCAGAAAATAGAATGCGCGGCGTGTGGGCACTGAAGAGCCAGGATGTACCCACCATTCATCATGTCTTGTGACGGACCAGTTCGAGCAGTATCACTGTACTTCAGTAGAATCCAAGACTGCTGGAATGCCCTGCAGTCTGTAAGCAGGCTGTGGCATCCCACCGTCAAAGATGCCAAAAGCTGGACTGAATATTCAGTGGCAAGATGAACGAGCAGCGTCATGTTCGGCGGGAGGCATCTAAGCTCTGGGATCGAGGCTGCGTCCACGCTCGAGCAAATCTTGGAGGAAGTGAAAACGGCGAATGCAACCTGTTGCAGCGACGAAAAGGAAGCCTTCCATTTGCGTACCTTTGTCGGACGCTCCAGACTTGCATGTCTCCGGAGATGTTTGCACGGACCACAGATGCGAGCGGCTTTGACTCCTGGCAGCAGTTTGGCTGCTTTGGGAACGTGTCAGTTAGACGTTGGCGGACACTTACCCCCCTCCCCCACCTTCCGAGTTATCGCTCTCCCCTCCGTGCCTCCTTGTGCAGCTGCCAGAACGACAGCAGAAGCTGGGAGCCCACCAAACTCGACACCGCAGCCGCCTTCACGCCCAGAACCCCGGCCACCACTGGCGCACCGCGGTCTCCTCCGTGCGTGAAAACGGCGACCTTACGAAGGAGGTCGCCTCGCCCGTCAATAGCTTCACCCTTTTATCAGGGGTTTGCTCCCTGCCACCCGCTCGAAAGCGCAAGCTAAATCTCACAAAACAACCACAATCACTTGACATATTGCCAAGGTAGTGAGTCAGAGTTGAAAACCTGAGTCAGGCCAGTGCTCCATGGCTTTAAGGTTGGCTGTCATTTCTCGACCCGCGTCATAAAATCCAACGCTTGCAATCGCGCACGCCGCAATGCGTAGAATAGCATGAGTTCTGGCCAACGAACAAGTAGCGGTGGGTGCGAAGAGTCAGGAAGGCATCTTACCCATGCCAGGACTCTGCATGCCGACACGGGAAACGTAAGGCCCTGCGTAGGATAGCGTTCCGACTCTCTAAACAATTAGGGTGTCGCGAATGGACATGAAGTCAATTGCGGATCGCATACGCGCACGACCTGCATCTTTCCAAGAGGCAGAACTGACAAACCCCACAAAAACGCTAAAAGGTTTGTGCATTGCTGGACATTGTCTTCCACGCATAGAATGAGACATAAGTTTGGCTTATGGGTCAAAAGTTTCAAGGACGGTCTATAATGGGTCAAAAGTTTGAAGTATGGTCTATAATGGTAATTGGTCCGTGAGCTTGATTAACCCATCCGCAAGTTGTAAGGTGCAAAGTGCTAATACGCGGTTTGAGATCTGCGTCATCGCGGATGGACACTGGTGGAAGAATGGGAAGCACTTGTTCCTCCACGATTCAGCACTGCAGGGCTTTACCAACGACACACAACTCAATAATGATATGAGTTGCTCGTACGTAGCCACGTACTTGGCTTTGGCCTGGTCTGTTTGTTTGCAAGTTCTGTCTGGTCGGGGCGGGAAAAAGATGCACAAAAAAAGGCGCTGGCGAGTTCAGCGAACCTGCAAACCGGAAGCTCAAAAATGTCGACACAAAGCGATATGAGAAAGCGGTAGATGCGCAGGGAAGAGTTTTCCCCCACTCTCGTCCCCTCAGCATCACGCCTTCGCCAAGTCCGCCGGAGAGGTCCTTTGACTTTTTCTCGGCGGAAACAAAAAGTCGCGCCGAGAAAAAGGTCCCTTCCCGGAATCGAATCGTGGACCTCCGCAGTGAGAGTGCCCTCCCCCTGCCGCTGGGCCACAAGGCCTGCAGAAAGAAGAAAAAACGATTTTTCTTTTCGTTGCGTCGGGGGGCTAGCATGCCGCCACTCTTCCTGACGCCGCTCGAGAAGTTGCTGGCTGGCGAACCAGGTTCGTGGCGGATGGAGGGGGAAAGCTACTTCTGCATTCCCTGCCAGACCGCCGTTCCGTTGGCACGCGTGCGGCGGCACCAGACCGGTGAGCCGCACCTGCACGCCGGGCGCGCTGCGGTCTGGCTCAACAGGTTGTTGAGGGACGAGCCGGACGCGTGGCGGATGGATTCAGACTCCTCCACGGCCATCCCTCTCTACGAAGAAATCAGAACTGGAATGGCTGCGTTGGCATAGTGATGATGTCATGAGTGCTGTGGCATTCATGACCAGCGCGCTTCCCTCGCCGAGGCGCGGGCCGATGCGCCGGCCGATGCGACGGCCGAGGAAAACGAAGCGTCCGGCAAGGTCTGGTTCAAACATGACTGAAGGCACTGCTGTGCAAATGTCTGCAAGTCGCCGTTGCCAGCGTACAACTCCTTGCTGTCTTCCAACCAGCAGGGCTGGGTTCCGGTTCAGGGAACTAGTGCGCGGCGGCTACGGAACGGGCGTGACTGCACAGCTGTGTCGGACAAGGCGTCAAGCTTGGGGCTCTAGACCACACACCACTCCAGCTTACGGCTACAACGAGCTGCAGCGAGCAGTTGCCGGTACCGTGTTCCAGCAAGGAAGGAGGCTTGCGCGCTAAGAAATTGCGAGATACGCATCCTCATGTAAGTATTGTAAACGTACATGCGTGTCGCGACAGCAACGTGATGGAACGCATCACCACAAGGACACCCAGCTGGACGACAAAGGAAGATCTGGTCTGCCCGTTCAAGCTACAGGTCAAGGATATCTTCGTAACCAAGGAAATCCGGTTTTGGTATGTTGTGTTTGTCATGTTTTGGCTAACAAACCCACGTCTCATAACACAAGAGTGTGCGAAGGACCTGTTTTGTATCTTTACATGGCAGGTTGCCAACTTTCTTTTTTGTACTGACATGTCCAGCGTGGTATGTTGTTCCAAAAAACAAATACGAATGACTGTGTTGCGACCGGCAGGCTAACATGCCCAGCCGAACTCCGTAGACCCGGTAGCCAGGGTTGTTGACACCTACGAACCTAGTTTGCAACGGCAGGGTCGAATACTTGTCTCGGGCCGACTGAGAACACCAGAGTCATCTTCAGACTCGCTTTGCGACACATCGGCCTCGGAATCACGTCGACCAGGATACTCTCATTGCCCCCTTTGTCCACGACTTTTTCACAACCGTGGCACCACTGAGGATTTGTCGGGGGTATGTGTACCTGAGTGACGACGCTGCTACCCTCAAAACCTCCTGGTCAGGCGGAGGGACTTAGAGTCTTCTCCAACTGCGAAGTAGAGACCATTTCACGAAGCATCAACTCCAGCGTGTTTGCGCACAACTTTGGTTCGTCGCCCTCTGGAAAGAAACGTCCAGGACATTCTTCTTAAAGCACGCGCTCACCCGGTGACCATTCATCGCGCAGCAGGGCTGCAGTCGTCGTGACGCCTCTGGACACGGCTTCAGAAAAGGGGCAAGGGTGGGTGGGCAACGGAGGGGTGAAGTTACGATGTTTTCGGGATAGCGACGGGGTTATTAATCTTGTACAAGTGTTAGGTATTCGTCGGATATATTCATCTTCTAAGATCGGCGATCTTATACGACAGTAGTAGTAGTTGAACTTGATGTGCAGCAACAATCTGTGACGATAGACTGCACAAGCCGCTACAGACTACCTCTTTGCACGCGTCGTCATGCTTCAGTCGCTGCTTGCCCCGCGTACTGTTTGTCTCCAGTGCGCGGTTCACGTCCGCTGTGGTGTCTGACGAGCCACCAGACGATTCGGCGCATTTCCTTTCTCCCTCGCGGGTTGTCCCATGGCCGAGGTCTCGACTCATGTTCCTTGCCTCATAGATGGCCGTTATATAACGTTATATAACGTTATAATAACGTTATATAACGTTATATAACGTTATATAACGGTTTTTTACCAGTCCATGGGAGGTCACACTGTCCTCCAGATTTTGGTCATTTTTGGCCATTTTTGCCACATTTTCCAGATTTTGGCCAATTTTGGTTATTTTTGCCAATTTTTCCAGATTTTGGTCAATGTTGACCAGTTTTGCCGTGTTTTCCAGATTTTGGCCCATTTTGGCCGTTTTTACCGATTTGGCCAGGATTGGCCATTTTTGCCATGTTTTTCAAAAATTTGGCTATTTTTGCCGATTTTTCCAGGTTTTGGTCATTTTTGGCCAGTTTTGCCATGTTTTCCAGACTTTGCCCATTTTGGCCGTTTTTGCCGATTTTTCCAGGGTTTTGGTCATTTATGCCCTGCCCCTCACCAGAGCTATTCTTGTCTGAGTTTCTTAAACCCGCACAAGCTCGAACAGGCAGTCCGTGCGCGGAAAAAAAAAAAGGTCGAAAGACACCAATCTGTACACCCATTCGGGATCGTCGGAAACACAAAAACACGTGTACCGCCCCACCCGCTTCGATTTCAGCCACACTAGTCTTTCCAAAGGGAATATCGACTATGCCTGCGAAAAGCTCCCCGAAGGTCCAGCCGAAGCCGAAGGCTCAACCTAAAGCTCAGCCGAAAGCTCAGCCGAAGACCCCAGGTACACAGCGCAAACGGCCTCGCGCCGAAAGTACGGATAGCAACAGCAGCAGCAGCAGCGCCTCGGTTGCAAAGGCGCGACGCGGAAGGAAGAAGGTGGCGGAAACGCTGCGCGTCGAGGCCTTGTCCCGCGACCTGGCATTGACTGGCCCCAGCGTTCTCCCTGTCACGAAACCACCAAGTAAGAGCCCGGAACAACGATTCATCGACCGGATCAAGAAAACCGACCCCGGGCTGGCTGGGTTCTACGGGAAGCGCCAGCTGTGACTGCTCGACTTTGCATGTCTCGTGCTCATCATGCACCCATATTTGGTACTGGGACCTTGTCTGACTGGCATAGTACGCAACGGTCTGCCGAGTGGACAAGCTTGGACAAGTTGGACTCCAGTGGCCGGATCATGCTGGTGACATCTGCTGCCTCACGAAGGACACTGCAAACGACCGTTACGGGCCACCGACTGAGGGACACGCGCCGGAAACCCAAAACTGCAGACATCCACATCCCAAGAACAACATCGCACAGTGAAAGAGTCATGTGAATCCGGAAGGATCGCGTTTGTCGCGCTTGGGTGGAAGTCCGCAAGAAAATAAGTAAAAGAGAAAAAGCTCTGGGGAGGGGCTATACGGACCCCTGAGGACCGGTTACTACGAATTCTTTTCGGACCAGGGAACAGTTTTTGTGACCGGGATCCAAAAATCGGCAAAAGTCTGGAAAAATTGGCAAAAATGGCCGAAATTGACCAAAATCTGGAAAATCGGGAAATCTGGAAAAATCGGAAAAAATCGGAAAAAATGGCCGAAATTGACTGATCTGGATAAATCGGCCAGATCTCAAAATTGTCCAAAATCTTGAAAAATCGGCAAAAATGGCCGAAATCTGGAAAAAATCGGCAAAATGGCCAAAACCTGAAAAATCGGCAAAAGTCTGGAAAAATTGGCTAAGATTGACCAAAATCTGGCAAAAATGGCCAAAATCGGAAAAAATGGCCGAAATGGACCAAAATGAGGAAAAAATGACAAAAATCTGGAAACATGGCCAAAATCGGAAAAATTCTAAAAACCGTTATTTTGGTGTGGTCGGTGGGCCAGTTCCCCGTAGTTCCCCCGTAGTTCAACATGGGGGGGGGGTGTCTTTTTTTTTTCGTTTCTCGTTTTTTTTGCTGAGTGCTTCAGGGATGCGGCCTTGGGTCCTGGAGAGCATTTCTGAGCTACTTTGCACGTTTTCGTCACAAAATAAGGACAATTTCGGGTATTTCGAGCGTATCAAGATCAAAGACCCCAGGAGACAAGCCACCTGGTCCAGGCCAAAATCGGTGAATTTCGGGGGGTAATTCCTTTGTGGCGATCACTTTGTGCAGTCGGCCCTGGCGAAGGTGGGGCGGAAGAGCTACAAAGGTGCAGTATTACGGCCCCAACTTGCGCAGAGCGGCCATGTGCTATGCGTGCCCCGAAGAGGAAGGAATAGGATGAGAAGGAAGGACAGACTGGGAGTCACGGTTTGACAGGTAGTGACAGGATCAGCTGCGGTAAGGAGAGCAGGAAATGTTCTACCAGAGGCCCCGCGCCCGCCGGGTTTCGAAGCGATCGCGGGACCGGAGACCTTCGCGGCGGTCGGAGGAGAGAGGTGGTTCCGGGCGCTGCAGTATTGGCTGGATGGGATGTGCTGGTCGGTGGCGGGTGACGTCTCGATGGCGGAGCTCGCCGTCGACTTTGAAGTGTGCACCAAACTGGATCTTCCGGGCAGTGTCGTAGCGACGACGGACGGGACACCGTTGAGCATGCGTGCGAGGGTACTCGCAAAACTTTTAAAACCCGTCGGGGATGCGCTGGAGCGAAACGGCGACGGACCGCTTCTGCCAGACAGGAAACTGGAGAAGATAGGGTCGCTGAGAACGGTGGGAGCCCCGCCGTGCCTCACGGGGTACGAGATGAGGCCGATCTTCCGTGGTAGTACGGAGACGATGGAAGTGCTCGAGACACAGCTGACGACGGCACGAGTTCAGCGACGAGGCGTGGGGGATGGATCTTTTCCCTACGTACGGAGGTGGAAGGGCAGAGCGTGCGGCGAGATGGGCGGTGTTCAACGCTACGGAACACGAAAAGTGGAGTGAGCGGGTGTGCCGCGAGCACCAGAAAGTGAAGTGCGGCGTGTGAAAGCGCCGGTGCAGCAACCGATTAACCTGGGCGAGCAATCGAAGAAGAAGCGAGGCACCAAACGCGCGCCTGAGCGCGACGATCAAGTTGAGCTAAAGAGGCGAAATAATGACACATCACGTACGAAGAGATAACCGCGACACCGCAAATCGCCACAGATTATTTGCATTCTAACCCAAACTATCAGAGGCGGTCGCGGTCGAAGACGGCAACCCGAGCGAGGAGCAAGGTTGATAACCAGAATGACAGGTCATAATAATAATGGCCATGCTGAAGGCAAGGTTGGAGGAGAAACTGGTGCTTGGCCGAGGATAAGATGGCTATGGCGGCGGGGGCAGAACAGAGAGACAGCGAGTCCTTCTTGTGGGGTAGTCACGCCTTCGCAGTCCCAGGACCTCCGCCCACTTGCGTACAGCCGTCGACTGGCCTTTCCCAAGAGGACGAGTTGGAATGCAGGTACCATCTCCGGAGAGCTTCCGGGTTCTCCCAGAGTAGAGGAGCTGATGCAAACGCCACCTGGGCTTCTGAACGTGATTGCAGATCACCTTCTTGCCAAACCCAAGAGGGGTTGGAGTGTCAGAATGGCGCGCAAGGAGAGGCTCTGGCTTGTTTGCTTCTTTCGCTGGCGAGAGGGACGGCAAAGCCTTCGGGTCTTCGGGCTCTGCATCCAGAGATCGTAGAGCAGTTTGCCGACAACAACATTAGCCTTGAATGGCATGCTGAGGGCATGCAGTTTATCAAGAACTTCTGCTTCTCTTCCATGCAGACACAAGTTGGACTCAAGCACATATTTTCTTCTATCACCGGACTCTTGATTGCGTGCTGCCAATTTTATCTGTGGGCTGTCCAAGACATCCTGCAGATCTCGATCGGCCAGGCCTCTGCCATCCGTCACGATAACGCGACTATTTTCAAGGACCAGTACAAGCACGCAATGGTGGCAACTGAGCTTTTCGTTCAGTCCTCTTGGGGAACGTTGAAGGGGGCCCGGTAGCGAGCTTTACTTAGGTTCCTGCGAGCGTGAGCCAACCGACATCTGCGAGTCCTACGATAGCGTTCGACTCTACTTTCCAACGAATCCTTCATGCCACGGCGAAAGCACCAACCCCGACACCCCGAAGGCTCCATTTTTCAAAAGGCTTGGCTTTCTGTGGAAAGCCCAAGCAAGAGGAACCGTTTTGCTCACTCCAAAGCTCCCGGTTTGGTGGCGTTTGAAAAAATCCACTAGAAAAAAAAAAAAAGACACCCCAAGGTCAGTTCCCCGTAGTTCCCCCGTAGTTCCCCCTGGCTATACCGACCACACCATATTTGCGTTATTTTTTCCGTTATTTTGCGTTTTCGACCGTTATATAACGTTATATAACGTTATATAACGTTATCACCGTTATAACGTTATATAACGTTATATAACGTTATCAACCGGCCATCTATGTTGCCTGCTTGTCTTTGCGGCTCCGCTTCGGTTGGGTTCATCGTTGGGCTGCCCGCCTTCGGTGTGCGCTCCTCGTTTGCAAGCGGCTGCTGCGGCTTCGGCTTCTTGCCGCAGTAGTAGTAGTCAACAATCTGTGACGATAGACTGCACAACTGCGCTACAGACTACTTCTTTGCAATAAGTAGTTGTACGCGTCGTCTGCCGAAGCAGCCGGAGACAGCAGGCGCAGGGGGCAGGTCTTGTTTTATTTTTCTTTTCTTCATGGAGACGCGCCCCCAAGCATTCCCGACTGTCCAATCACGGTCACGAAAGGTTTGTGTCCAATAGTGATGAGGTGGTTGACCCGGCCCCCACAAGGCCTCATACACAACACGGCTACAACACGAAGATGCAGCCCTGCTTAGGTGTGCACTCAGCCATCACAGGGCCCCAGATCTCGCCACTTGACGTGACACAGCTGCTACCCTGGCGGCCGCAGCAGCAACCTTCGCAATGAAGGCGCGCGCAGCTGGAGTGTATGTAGGCAATTCCGTACAACAGCCGCAACAGACGCAGCTTGATCCGAGAGCTCGCTAGGGGAGGTCGTTCTGCTCACCTAACAGTCTCGCAACTGACTGCTGCCCCTGAAGTAAAAGGGTAAGTAGAAAACTAAACCAACTGCTAATGATCTTCGTGTGTTCGCCACATTTCGAAAAGAAAATACTCGAGAGACTGCCTTGTGCTCATTTCGAAGGAGGCTAGAGGGGGAGAAAACAATACAACTACAAAGTGGGTCTTTTTGTTGAACGCTTACGCCCGCCACTAAACCCAGATTTACCTGTGTTTCGTGTGGGCTACAGCACATTTACCTCCTTTAATCTATCGCAACTGGCAGTCTCCTCAAGCATTTCCTACAAAGCGGGTGCTTGTACGAAAAAAGAAAACGGGAATAATACCAAAGCATCGAGCTGCGCCTTGAGTTCTTGAGCCTCCTTCGCCTTTTCGGCACCCGACTTGCGGAGTTTTTCGGCGGCAGCCTCTGCTTCGGCGGCGCGCTTCTTGCCGGCGGCGACCGCTGCCGTGAGCTCGCGGTGCTCCCGCTGGACTCCTTCGACTTCCGCCGTTTTCTTGGCGAGGGCGGATTTGAAAGCGGCTTCCATCTGCTGCATGTGGCCCTGCGCCTGCTGCTGGATCTCGCCCTGCCGAGCCTCTGCCTGCTTCGCCTGTTCGGTGAGCATCTCACGCGCCTTCTGCAGCTTCGCGTTGAACTCGTCCGCCTGCGCGGTGAGCTTCGAGTTCACCTCCTTCACCTTCTCGTTGCACTGAGCCGCGAGTTCCTTGCCCTGCTTCTTCGCTGCCTCCTTCGCCTCCTTCGCGGCGTTCAAGCGGTCTTCACACTTCTCCAGCTCCAGCGTCAGCTGGTCGTTGTTCTAAACAGGATTGGGGTCGGATTGGGGTTGCATTTTTTAGATAATATTAAAGTTCGCTTGAAAATCTGGGATTTTACAGTCTCCGGTGACCTTCGTCGAATGGGTTTTTCTTCGTTGATGCGTACTGAGGGGGGCATGCATGCTTCTTTCGTGAACACCTACCAGCCCGCTTTGGCAAGCCAGGGTCGTTAGCCACACTGTGTGAGGAGAAACTCAACCAGGGATATTTCAACACAGGGTAGTGCGGCCAACGAAAAAGTCTAGTCTCCCGATCTTCTTTTTCCGACTCCCGTACTGACTTTTGGATGTAGCTCCATTTAATCAAAACAGAGAACAGTCGAGTCGCAGATCTAGACAGAACTGCATTCTTCGCTTCTTCTCACGAAAGGGCGGGGTCGGTCCTCCTTTAGGTTATGTTCTCCGACGCAAGCGTGGTTGGCACAAACTCGAGCTGTTCCCTGCAGGATTGGCATACTTTTGGGAGTATTTCTCTCTGGTTGGCAAGAAAAGGAGAATGAGCCCATTCACCTATACCCCCTCCCTTGGGCTCCTGAAGCGACCTGAGCTCTAAATTCGGCAGATATCGACGCGCGATCGATGAAGCTGGACGAGCAGTCGAAGCACCAAGCGCGCGCCTGAGCGCGACGATCCAGACGAGCTGGAGAGGCGAAAGCATGAAGAGATAACCGCAACGCCGGCGATGCAGATTGTCGCCACAGATTCTTTGCATTCTACCCCAAAGCTACAAGGCTGGGGCAGCAGGACACCTTGTCCAGGTGGTAGCCGATGCGAGCTGATTGCCGGATGGATGCGGGCAACTGCACCTTTGTACCACCGACACCCTCTGGGTGCTTCCAGGTAACGCGCAATCTGGGGTTTGAAGCATGATAATGAATATCAAAAGCCCGCACCCACGCGGCGTTGACTGTGGCTGGTCTTTGGAAGGGCTGCCTTGATGTTACTTCGATCAAACTCACAGTAAGCTGAAAACTACAAGGCTCGACAACGCTCGATCGGGCAGGGGGTGAATTGGCTCAGAGAAGAGGGAAGGCGGACCTTGCGCAGCTGCTCTCTTTCGGATACGACGGCGTCCATCTCGGCAAGGTTCTCCTTTGCGCATGCGTGCGTGTGGCGGAGCTCGTCGAGTTCTTTCTGAAGCGATTCGAGGCGGTTGATCATCGACGAGTACTCCTGCCTCTGCTTCGTTTCGTTCGAGAACAGCTCCTGGTAGTGCTTCTGGTGCCGAGAGGCGGCCTCCTCAGCGGCTTCCATTTGCATCTGCATTGCAACCTGTTTGTTAGCGTTGTGGTTAGAGGTTCGGTGTTTTAGGGTCTCCGGTTGACCATTGAGGCTGGGAGTCGGGTAGTGAAAGATATGCACATTGAAGAAAGAGTAGCGTTGACACTCTTACTGGTTCGTTCCCTCGTAGCTCGCTCTTATTTCCCATCCCTTTAATTCTTTCCGCCGGCAGTACAATGATTCGTTGAAGGAAGACGTTGGATAGAAAGGAGGAACGGACGATTCTTCGTTTGGGTTTTTATTACGACGCAGAGAGCGTCCCGTGAAGAAACACAGGACCACCTTGCTCCTGTCCTTGCAAGGTTGCAAGGGGACTCGCAGGAGGAAACACTTCTGCGGGGTACCATTCTTCTTCCGTGTGCCAATCACGCGGAAGGAAATCCAACCCGGCACTCTTACTGGTTCGTTCCCTTGTAGCTCGCTAAAAAAATCGCTGTGAAATTAGTCCCGAGTCCCTATTATTGCTTTTAGACTGTTTCGAACTTTAAGAAGCCGTTCGTTTTGTATTTGTGCGCACTTCCTTCAGACCTGTTTTGTTCATCAAACGGGTGTGAGGATAGTACGCTACCATCGATCTGGTTTTGTTCTCGACACAAAAAGACTGTATCTTCGCCTGCTCGTTGCTCAGCGCCGCCTTGTTGTCCTCGAGCTGGATGGCCCGGGTTTTCTCGGCGGACACGTGGTCGCTCAAAGCGAAGCGTTCCTTGTGCAAGTGCTCGATCTCAGCGACCTTCGAAGCGAGCGCGGTGGCGCCGCCGTCGAGCTTCGCCCGCAGGTCGCCCTCCCGGGCCAGACCGGCTTCGACTTCGGCCGCCAGCGTCTGGTTGCGCTGGGCCGCCGCTTCGTTCTCGGCGCGCTGGTCCGCGAGCTCCCGCTGGCAGGCCTTCAGCGCCGCGTTGGCCTCTTCGAAGGAGGTCGCCGAGCTCTGCAGGGCGAGGTCAAGCTGCTCGCACTGCGACTGGAAGCTCCCCTTGTCGTTCAAAATCCCGGGGATTAAGGGTCTTCGTGTGACCGTTGTTAAATGGGTTCTCTTAGAGCAAGAAAGGGCGATTATATGGTTCTAGACACAAAAAAGAGAGAGAGAGACGAGTTAGAGTGCAGGGACCAAAAAGATGGTACCTTCGCCTGCTTGAGCTCGTTGCTCAGCGCCGCCTTGTCGTCCTCGAGCTGGATGGCCCGGGTTTTCTCGGCGGACACGTGGTCGCTCAAAGCGAAGCGTTCCTTGTGCAAGTGCTCGATCTCAGCGACCTTCGAAGCGAGCGCGGTGGCGCCGCCGTCGAGCTTCGCCCGCAGGTCGCCCTCCCGGGCCAGACCGGCTTCGACTTCGGCCGCCAGCGTCTGGTTGCGCTGGGCTGCAGCTTCGTTCTCGGCGCGCTGGTCCGCGAGCTCCCGCTGACAGGCCTTCAGTGCCGCGTTAGCCTCTTCGAAGGAGGTCGCCGAGCTCTGCAGGGCGAGGTCAAGCTGCTCGCACTGCGACTGGAAGCTCTCCTTGTCGTTCGCCTCCTTTTCAAGGTCCGCCTGCAGCTGTCCCATTTCGTGCTGCATGTTCGCCGACGCCTCGGTCAGCTTGTCGATGATCGACTTCGCCTCCTTCTCGTCGCCCTTCGTCTGCGTCAACTTCCCCTGCAAGTTCGACACCACCTCCGACAGCTCATGCAGCCGCGTCCTCGCCGCAGCCCTCGACTCCCGCGTGCGGACGTCCCCGTCCGTTCGGACCCCTTTTTGCACTTCGAGATTCCGCTTTTCCTTGAACAGCTTCACGAAGTCGTCTTCCTTCTTATGCAGCCTCGAGCGCACGTCTTCGAGCTCCCTGGACAAATCCTCCTTCTCGTGGGTCACCCGGTTCAGCTTCACCCGCAGTCCCTGGTAGTCGGACTTCATCACGTAGTTCTCGCGGTCGAGCGTGTTCATCGTCTTCCGCGGCGTCAGCGCCGACGCGGGGGTTCCCGGCTGAAAGCTTTGCCTCTGCAGCGGCGGCTTCGGGGCGACCCGCATAGGAGTGTAGTTCTCCTTGTCGGTGTCCATGTTGTCTGAGTGGGCTGGCGGCGTGGGACGGAGGCGGCGGGGGTGGTTGTTGGCTGTAATTTGCGACCAACTTGGGAGAAAAGTCTTACCTGCGCGAGAAGGGGTGTGGGTGTGAAAAAACTCAATTTGATGTTAGCATCGGCGGGACACTGCCTCTCGTGCATGTTGTGCTAGCATCAAACCTTCTTCGAAGAAAGTGTAAAATAGAAAAGGAATTAAGGGAAAAGAGTCGCCGAGAGTGTAGGACTCTGCAGGCAGGGTATGAAACCTTTGAGGAAGTGGTCCTCTTTATTCTTTTTCACCGCCGTGTTGTGTGCACCTCGTTCTTCGTCTCGGACTTCGCTCGTGAACTGTCGTGAAATCATGTAGTTACGTGAAATCGCGTAGTTCTCAGGGTCGAGCGTGTTCATCCGCGGCGTCAGCGCCGAGGTGGGGGTTCCCGGCTGAAAGCTCTGCCTCTGCAGAGGCGGCTTCGGGGCGATCCGCATAGGAGTGTAGTTCTCCTTGTCGGTGTCCATTTTGTCTGAGTGGGCTGGCTGCGTGCGGCGGGGGTCGTTGTTGGCGGTAATTTGCGACCAACTTGGGAGAAAAGTCTTACCTGTGCGAGTGGAGAAAACTTCGTTCAATGTTTGACCACGTCTCCTTCGAAGAAAGTGTACAATAGAGACAGAGAGAGAGAGAGACGAGTTCGAGTGCAGGGACCATCTCTCCGGGGAGTTTCCGGTCTCCTCACTTCTCTTCGCGGCTGCTACGGCGGGCGTATGTCGCTCCGGAGGAGCGCTAGGTTGCGGCTCTGCTACAGTGAGTGGCGGCACCGGAGTTGGTGCTGCAGCGGGCGCTCTGGCCGGCGGGTGAGCTCGTCTCGCGGGGGATCGCTGCCTTGTAACGCTGCGGGCCCGCTTCTTTCTCGCGACTGCGCGGCCTACGGCGGCGGCTAACACCTTGATGGGAAACTTCAGCTTCCATTGAGCGAAGGCTACGTCCTGAGGGTACACGGGTTTGGCGTCGTTCCAGCTGTCTTTGGAGCAAACTGCTTCTATGCCGTTTGAATAGATTTCCCTTTGGAGCAAACTGCTTCTATGCCGTTTGAATAGAAAAGGGAAAAGGGTCGCCGAGAGTAGGACTCCGCAGGCAGGGTATGAAACCTTTGAGGAGTAGTCCTCTTTGTTCTTCTTCACCGCGGTGTTGTGTGTACCTCGTTCTTTGCCTCGAGTTTCGCTCGTGAGAGCAGACCAATCCAAAGGGTGTGGGTGGGGGTGTGCGCGCTGGTCGTCCTGATGCACAGTCCGAGCGTGTCGGAAACTCAAACCCGACTGGTGAAAGGGACAAGTAGGCTATACTTCGCTTTAGGTGTTACCTACTGTAAGTCATGAACTTTAGCATACACACACTTGGTGCAACACGGATGCAATCCGTGTTGGCAGAATCGCAGCGTAATCCGGTTGAGAAATGGCAACGGCAAGCAATTGGAGATGGTACTGGAGACGAAACGCAACGGACGGACTGAAACGAGAAACGAAGCAGCACGAAGAGGGGAACAAACGGTGGAACTTGAGGCCGGGGGGATTGCAAGAACGTGCTTGGAATGGGAATGTGCTCAACACTGCACCGGTCCCGTTTGCGCAGTGTTTCGGTCCTTTAAGCCACGGACACATGAGGCGGACCATCATCAGCGCGGAACCTGAGTGTCTGCAGACAGGACAGCAGTGTGAGTCTGGTTTGTCAGGTGGCTGTTCGTAGCTCGCCGCAGCCAGGACCACCCGTGCTACTAGAGCACAGGCGAATCCGTCACGGAGAAGGCCGGTGAAACTTGAGGCCGGGGGTGGGACATCCTGGTTTGCTGTTTGTTGGAGTCGCCCGTTGTGATTTTTTTTTTCTTTTTCGATCGCACGTCATTTGCGTCAACCACCCTCCAAGAAGCACGCAGTGCCAGAGACGCAGTGCCAGAGGCTAGAAGAAGAGGGACGCTGTGGTAACGGGGAGGAGGAACCGGGACCCGGGACGGCGGTGCTCTGGACCGACATTGCGACGCACGCGCGTTTGTCGGCTGGCGGTGAAGTTTCACTTGTTTATAGAACTAACAAAGTGTGAATGCGACAGGGGAAGGGGGAGTTTCGCTCACCAAGACACAGGCGGTAGCTTTTAGATCGACGGTTTCGACGGACCCGCTAGTAACTAGATGCTAGCTCTCTCCATAGCTATTGTAGTATCACAAGCTAGCGTGCGCCGAGTGCGCGATCTGCAGCTGATAGGTCTACGTGGCTGTCTAGTACCACGAGCCACTCTGTGTGATCAGCGAGAGCCTGCCGATGGAAAGAGTTAATTAAGATGAAATCACACACACACACAAACACACACACACACACACACACACACACACACACACACACACACACACACACACACACACACACACACACACACACACACACACACACACACACACACACACACACACACACACACACACACACACACACCTGTTTTCGCAAAGTCTGGTCCGCTGCTTCGGAAAAAAGCCTCTTCGCTTTCACCGTATCTGGGCGTATGCTGGGGGGAAAAGTGTAAGAAGGCGCTGGGAACGGTATATGCCCAACACAACCTGTTGCTCGTTGCTCCACAGCACCAGCGTGGAGCCTGCGTGTCTACAGACAGAACAGCGAGTAGAGGCTTGTTCGGCATTGGGGCACTTTAACAAAGAAATCAGGACACACCCCCCCATTCACTACAACGTTCTGCAGAGGCAGGGGAGGGAGGTGGTCTGCAGGAGACCTTTTTCTCAGTAGCCAGCCAAGTGCAATGAAGCAGCTGTGGCCACTTCTTCTCACCCCCGCATCAAACCGCTTCTCATACGGGATCCGCACCCAAAGGAGAAAGTGCTCGAAAGCGCCGTCCGGTGTTTAAGTCAGTATGAGGGGGAGAGAAACAAATGCGACTACAAAAAGTGGTCAATTGTTGGGCGCTTAGCACCCACTGAACCAGATTTACCTGTGTTTCGTGTGGGTTACAGCGCGTTTCCTCCCTTGTAGCTCGGGTCGGGGCCTCTTGGTGGGGCAGTGAGTACCCCAGTGCATGCCTTTCGCTGCGGGCACCGGGGTCACTTGGGTCCAAAGTTGGGTCCAAAGTTGGGTCCAAAGTTGGGTCGAAATATTGGGGTAAAAAATCTGGGTCCAATTTTGGTCCAATTTTGGTCCAATTTTGGTCCAATTTTGGTCCAATTTTGGTCCAATTTTGGTCCAATTTTGGTCCAATTTTGGTCCAATTTTGGTCCAATTTTGGTCCAATTTTGGTCCAATTTTGGTCCAATTTTGGTCCAATTTTGGTCCAATTTTGGTCCAATTTTGGTCCAATTTTGGTCCAATTTTGGTCCAATTTTGGTCCAATTTTGGTCCAATTTTGGTCCAATTTTGGTCCAATTTTGGTCCAATTTTGGTCCAATTTTGGTCCAATTTTGGTCCAATTTTGGTCCAATTTTGGTCCAATTTTGGTCCAATTTTGGTCCAATTTTGGTCCAATTTTGGTCCAATTTTGGTCCAATTTTGGTCCAATTTTGGTCCAATTTTGGTCCAATTTTGGTCCAATTTTGGTCCAATTTTGGTCCAATTTTGGTCCAATTTTGGTCCAATTTTGGTCCAATTTTGGTCCAATTTTGGTCCAATTTTGGTCCAATTTTGGTCCAATTTTGGTCCAATTTTGGTCCAATTTTGGTCCAATTTTGGTCCAATTTTGGTCCAATTTTGGTCCAATTTTGGTCCAATTTTGGTCCAATTTTGGTCCAATTTTGGTCCAATTTTGGTCCAATTTTGGTCCAATTTTGGTCCAATTTTGGTCCAATTTTGGTCCAATTTTGGTCCAATTTTGGTCCAATTTTGGTCCAATTTTGGTCCAATTTTGGTCCAATTTTGGTCCAATTTTGGTCCAATTTTGGTCCAATTTTGGTCCAATTTTGGTCCAATTTTGGTCCAATTTTGGTCCAATTTTGGTCCAATTTTGGTCCAATTTTGGTCCAATTTTGGTCCAATTTTGGTCCAATTTTGGTCCAATTTTGGTCCAATTTTGGTCCAATTTTGGTCCAATTTTGGTCCAATTTTGGTCCAATTTTGGTCCAATTTTGGTCCAATTTTGGTCCAATTTTGGTCCAATTTTGGTCCAATTTTGGTCCAATTTTGGTCCAATTTTGGTCCAATTTTGGTCCAATTTTGGTCCAATTTTGGTCCAATTTTGGTCCAATTTTGGTCCAATTTTGGTCCAATTTTGGTCCAATTTTGGTCCAATTTTGGTCCAATTTTGGTCCAATTTTGGTCCAATTTTGGTCCAATTTTGGTCCAATTTTGGTCCAATTTTGGTCCAATTTTGGTCCAATTTTGGTCCAATTTTGGTCCAATTTTGGTCCAATTTTGGTCCAATTTTGGTCCAATTTTGGTCCAATTTTGGTCCAATTTTGGTCCAATTTTGGTCCAATTTTGGTCCAATTTTGGTCCAATTTTGGTCCAATTTTGGTCCAATTTTGGTCCAATTTTGGTCCAATTTTGGTCCAATTTTGGTCCAATTTTGGTCCAATTTTGGTCCAATTTTGGTCCAATTTTGGTCCAATTTTGGTCCAATTTTGGTCCAATTTTGGTCCAATTTTGGTCCAATTTTGGTCCAATTTTGGTCCAATTTTGGTCCAATTTTGGTCCAATTTTGGTCCAATTTTGGTCCAATTTTGGTCCAATTTTGGTCCAATTTTGGTCCAATTTTGGTCCAATTTTGGTCCAATTTTGGTCCAATTTTGGTCCAATTTTGGTCCAATTTTGGTCCAATTTTGGTCCAATTTTGGTCCAATTTTGGTCCAATTTTGGTCCAATTTTGGTCCAATTTTGGTCCAATTTTGGTCCAATTTTGGTCCAATTTTGGTCCAATTTTGGTCCAATTTTGGTCCAATTTTGGTCCAATTTTGGTCCAATTTTGGTCCAATTTTGGTCCAATTTTGGTCCAATTTTGGTCCAATTTTGGTCCAATTTTGGTCCAATTTTGGTCCAATTTTGGTCCAATTTTGGTCCAATTTTGGTCCAATTTTGGTCCAATTTTGGTCCAATTTTGGTCCAATTTTGGTCCAATTTTGGTCCAATTTTGGTCCAATTTTGGTCCAATTTTGGTCCAATTTTGGTCCAATTTTGGTCCAATTTTGGTCCAATTTTGGTCCAATTTTGGTCCAATTTTGGTCCAATTTTGGTGCAACACAGTTTCCCTGCCCAAAGATTGTTGAAAAAGCTTAGTCTTTTGCTAATCTACTAACTTAGGCAACAGAGACTCAGGTATCCAACTTTGAACACGCAGACCTCAAAAAGGTCGATGCGCTTTCGTCCTTCCGCAACAACCGTTTTCTAACGTAATCAAGAAGGTAAACTGACCCGGTTCCGCTTTGTTTGGGATGCGGCTGGGAAGTCGCGCGGGAGCCCCCGGATGTTGTGCTTGCTTTTGGTTCTGGCTATCTGTTTGACGAGCACGGTGCGGCCCACCCACGACGTACGATCCCACCCGTGTTGGCCAACGAATGGAATGTATAGTCAAAAGACTGGCAAAAGGAAAGAGGTTGAAATTCGTAAGACGAACGCAATTCACCAGAGGGAGTCGACCCACAAAAAAAAAACGGGGAGCATCGCACTCCGCTCTTCGTGACGACATAGCTCACTAATCCGCACACCCGGCATGACGCCGCCTGCTTCTTCGGTTCGCCCGACCCGCTCTAGACGCACGCGTTGGCGAGTAAGATCGGTTCATACAACAAAACATAAGCTCCGGAGTCATAAGCTTCCGGAGTTTTGCTGCACTTTTGAGCCGGTCCATCCCCTCTTGATAGTTGATAGACCGTGATAGACCGAAGAATACAGCGCCGGGCAATTCGATGCAGCTCTAGGGACTAGGGATGGACCTGATAGACTGTGGTGGACCGTGATTCACTGCTATAAGCAAACCCGGCAGGCCCTTCGATGCAGTTTCAAGAGATAGGGACGGACCGGCTCACTTTTGTTTGCATTGTGGGTGAAAGCATTTCACCCGTGCCCGCAACGAGCACTTTACCCGCGGCGCATTTGTATGACATTTTGCCTTTTGTATCGGGCTTGCTCGCACAACAAGTGATTTGCGTGTCATCGTCGCCTGTTTCTTTGCCACAACTTTAGTTGTTGGCACGTGTAAAACCATTATTTTCGACGAGAACAAGTTCAGTTGGTGCCAGAAACTGAAACTTGTCATGGGTACTTGTGTTCCTTCGTCACTGACCTCGGGCTTGCCATCCTTGCAAGTACGTTGCGGACCATGCACGAACTTGCTACTTGGAATGTGTCATTGAGAGTCAGGATAGTATGTTATAGACATGGAATGTCACGGCATCAGCGAATCTGCATAACATGTGAATCACTTGTTAGTTTCATAACAAGTGGGCTGTGCACGTACCTAGAAGCGCATGGTGCTTTCTCTTCTCACCGCAAGTTCGTTTAACCCTTTCGGGAGAACAATCTGCATGTGCATGATGACAGTGGCCAAAGGTCTCAGTGCAGCGAGCAATAAGTGTGCACCCCGAGCTTGCGCATCAGCGCAGACGGGGAAATGTGCGCAGCTTGGGTGAGACCTTTACCAGACCCCCACGATGGGGCAGGCGCGCCAACAGTGCACATCTAACGGAAAGGAGATGGGGGTATCCAGGCTGAGTGCGTGTCAACCAGTGACTATCCGAGCGAATGATGGCTTTGCTCGCGTACGTGTGTCTACCCACTAGTGTGAACGGCGGTTCAAGCATGTTTGAAGACATGCCACCGGCGACGCGGGATGAACCGAGGGCTGACCAAGATGTGTGAGTCGCTCATCAGATCCCACAAAGGGTATCTGTCCATCTTGACAGCACGACGGTGGCCGGGGAAGTCGGAATCCGACCGTTGAAAGGATGATGCTCAAGCCGATCCACCAGTTGGATCATACTGGTATCCCAAAGCCAGGTATATCAACGAAGCGGAGGAGTGTGCAACGGCGATATCCATGCATGTTTGAGGACATGACGCCACCGGCGACGCAGAGGTGGAGATGTGGGGGAGGAATGCCTGAACATGCTTGGATTGGTACAACACCGCACCGTAAGTCTGCACATGGTACCGGGTCTACGTTAAGCTTTGCATCGGAGTTCATAGCACACCACAGCCAACACCATGCTAGTCGCCATTGTGACTGTGACCCGCTAGAACACACCGGCTGCCTTCTTCTCACGCTGGCAACTGCAGCAAAGTGCACTCCGCAGAGCACAATGCGGTGTACATCGCTATAATTCGACGCAATACTCAACAACAAGGGTGCCGAGACATTACATGGAGAGCGTACCTGCCGACACCCCCCCACGGGACTAATACTGGCGGTCCTTCGCATGCAGAAAAGACACGACGTTAGCGGGGGTTCGCGCGCGGGAGCTGAAGGGGGCAGCTCCCGCGGGCAGCATCGTGCGGAATCGACGCAATCTTGACGCATTTCGTTTGGCTGGCAAATATACTGGCGGGTCCTCCGCAGCTGCGGGAAAACGCGATGTCACGAGGATTTTCGCGGGGAGAATGAGGGGGCAGCATCGAGATTCAGACGCCATGTTCACGCATTCCGTTGGTGAGCAATGATACTTTGCCTTCAAACCGACTGACGGCCGTCGACTTCTCCCGACGGGACTCATGCTGGCAGGTTCTCGGCGTCAGCGAGGGTTTGCGCGGGGAGACGAAGGGGGCAGCATCGGGCGGGATCCAGACGCAATATTCGCGCATTCCGTTTGGCGAGCAAATACGCACCGACGTTCGCCCCGACGAGACTCATGCTGACCGGTCCTTTACAGCTGCGGGAAAACGCGGCGTCAGCGAGGGTTTGCGCGGGAGACGAAGGGGGCAGCATCGGGCGGGATCCGGACGCGGAGGGCCGGACGGCAGAAGGTTGTCGACGGGCATGACGGTGACGGTGCTGTGCCGGCGGCTCGGGCGGTACGAGGTAGGCGGTGTCGTGAAGGACCCGATGATCGAATGCGCGGGGAGATGAAGGAGACGGGATCGATCCAGAGGAAAGTCTTAGGCGAGCAATTACATTTTGCCTTCGGAGGATATCAAGACACTCAGTGTAGTTTTAGAGAAAAAAAAACGCGACAGAGGAGGAGATTGTCGCAGAAGTGCGACACCTTCTCTCCAGATGAACCAGTTGTGGATGAATTCGCGCTGCCAAACTGCGCGTGGAAGGCTGTAGACGCAAAGCACTTCATACGGTGTGGAGAACGAAGCACAAGTCGACTGAGGCAATTGTTGTCGACCTCAAACAAAGGCTGCTGCCATCACCGACTAACGGCCGCCTGCCGACTCGACCTCCGACGGGACTCATGATGACGGGTCCTTTACAGCTGCGGGAAAACGCGGCGTCAGCGAGGGTTTGCGCGGGGAGACGAAGGGGGCAGCATCGGGCGGGATCCGGACGCGGGAGGGCCGGACGGCAGAAGGTCGTCGACGGGCATGACGGTGTCGGTGCTGTGCCGGCGGCTCGGGCGGTACGAGGTGGGCGGCGTCGTGAATGCCTTGTGGTTGGCCGTCATGGACCCGGAGATCGAAGGCGCCCCGTGCGTCGACGTGCTGGGCGTCGCGTGCGACGGCGGCGCCTCGCACATCGACAAGTTCACCGGGCCGCCGCCGAGGCTCCGCAGCGCCGGGGACTTGCTCTCTACCGACGGGACTAACGGGCCTGAAGAGTCGGTCAGGCTCATCGATTCGCTGTTCGCGCGGTCCTTGTACTGCTTGTTGCGCCGCTGTGGAGAGAGGGGGGTGGCGTATACGGCTGCATGGGGTGTGAAAAAGGATGATTTCATTCGTTACCAAACATGAAGTGTTGGAGCACGAAGCCACCCTGCCGGTGAAGGGGGGCTGGGTGGCTTCGTCTTGCACTCGATCGACTCGGACATCTTGACACGGAAACCTTCTCCACTTCGGCCTTCAATCTTCTCTAAGATGAATATTCGCTACTACAACCAAGATCTGCACTCATCCACGCTCCATCGAGACTCACACCAACGACGTGACCACACACTCCTACGCACGCCTGGCTTTGTGAGTCTGCGGCTTTATAGTCGGTGGGATCCACTTGTGTTGCCCCTGGTAGTGATGCGCGATGTGCAGATGGCCAACAGGTCTACCCCCGTCGCGTCCAGTTTATTCCTTCTTGAAAGTATGCAAATACTTCAGATACCAGAACGCGGCCAACTGTGGCATATCGCTTGAGCATAATCCATTTTCGGGGCATCTGATGAGCGATCACTCGGACACCTTAAGTCAGCTCTCGGTTTCATCCCGCGTCGCCAGTCCTGCTTACCAGAAGTGGCCCACTTAGAACCAGGATTCTACGTCAGGGTTCAATGAAGTAACCCCGAGCTCACGCCCGTTTAAAGTTGGAGAATAGGTCGAGGAAGCGATTTCCCCATGGCCTCCATTCGCTTTACCTGGAGTAACTCCTGCATTGGTTCTAGCTATCCTCCTCTGCGGGATGATCCCCTGGGTAAGAATCACAAGTTCGCGGGTTAATCCACAGAAGGACCTGTTGAGGTGTTCAGGTGGGACCTGTCCTCTCATCACGACATGCGGGTGTTCAGTTGGCTTTCAGTGTTCATTTCGTTGCAAATTGCACTCCCCACCAACATATGGCATACCCGTGCTCCTTCAAGCAAGCTCGGCCTTTTGCTCACTGGCAAAGCTGCCAATTCGACCATGTCATCATCAACGGCGGTACCCTGGTTGTGGGGGAAATGTGAGAACCAGTTTGGGATTCCTCCGGGGAAAGCCTTAGTTTTGTGATCACAGAAGATCCGTTTACTGCGTCCCCTTGGTGTACCCTTCTTTGAAAACGTGTACGTCATCCTGAAGAACCGTGAAATCGGGTTTTTTCCAGGAGCTCGCAGGCTCATGTCAGACACAGCGATCTTCTACTACCCGTCTTGAAACACGGACCAAGGAGTCTAACACGTGTGCGAGGCTTAGGGTGTCAAACCACAAGCCGCACTAAAAGGGAGATGTGCCAATCCTTGAGGACGCAGCACAGCCCGATCCTGATTTACTGGAAAGGGATTTGAGGTTATGTACACTTGTTGGGACCCGAAAAATGGCTTTATGTGATGATTGAACGTGGCTACTCCCCTATGGGTCTACGAGTTTTGAAAACGCAGAATCAGCCTGCAGGTTAGCCTGCTCGGGTATTCTTCACGCGGACGTGCAGACCTCAGGAACGAAGAATGGAAACCATCACGCACTACACGGACGCATTAAACGAGTTTGAGAGTCTTCCGGCTACCAATCTCGAAGAGATGTGAAGTCTTTTGAATGTGCGGATCGATGATGCAATTATTCTCCTTGAAGGAGGAATGCCTAGTGTAAGAGCGCGCTAGCGATTGTGTCTTTGTCGTGCACTCCGATCGAGGCGGCCCCAAATCTTGTCCCCCACGGGTATTCTTGAAGTTTCCTTTGGACAGCCAGTCTCCAAGGGGATGGAGGCGGGTGCTGCCTGCAGACGCGTCTGCAGGCGGGTTTCGGAAGATTTGCAGCCGGCTGACTACTAGTTGAATTACGACTGTCATTCTCAGATCCAGCTTTTTGAGCAGTCTCAAAGTGAGAAACTCTTTCAGCGCCACGCGGTGGTACAATCAAAGAGCAGTTTGTCCCTGGGGAAGAGCGTAACACAGTCAGCCGCAGCATGCAACTGGAGTCGGAGTTACCACAGTGCCGCAACCCCGTCCACTCTGCCCTGTGGTTGACTGTCTCTGCGGGCTCGTGTCTGATTTTGCTGCTGCCCACACAGAATGATAAGAGATGGCTGTCCAATTATGCGGACCGCGACGTTTGTACGTGCCAGGGGAGGAGTAGCCTGTTAGTGAGTGAATATGATCGTTGGGCTATTCTTCTCCTAAACACGCAGCCAGCGTTCTCTTTCGTGGTTACAATGCATTGTTACTACGAAATAATTTGTGTCTGTGTGCGCACGTGTGTAGTTCCTATTTGATAGGCTGCCAACCGTCTCTTTTTAATAATGACAAACACGTTTGTTACACCATAAAGAAAAGAGAAATGGACCTGTGTTTCAGCGAGGACAGTCGGCCCCTCTTCCTTCTCCGTGACACCCGTGATGAACACCTGCTCCTCGAGTTCGTCTTCCTGCTCTTGGGCTAAGGTACGCGGCGGGGCAAGCTGTTGTGTGCAAGGGATGGAGGTGACGCATGTACTCATTTAGGTGAGAGGGGGGGGAACCTTTTTAAGGTCTCGACAGACCGCCTCTCTTGACGGTCGACGCCATGCATCATGACTTCTTCGAAGAAACCTGAGATACGGAACGCACGCAAGATAGCCTGATGTTGGTGGCTATAGATCTACAATAAATGACACCTTAGCACTACAATATTATAATAGTACAGTGTCATGACAGCGAACAATTTTATTTCCCTTCTCTGGGGAAGAGCTGCCGCACCAAACCTCGCTTCTTTGTACCACATGCGGAGAAAGGGGAAAGAGAGACATAAATAGAGACAGAGAGGTTTTGGAGGAGGACGCTGGCGTGCGTCGGGGCCTGTGAGAAGCCACCTTGCTAGATAAAATCCTGCCGCGGAAAAGGAGCCCTTTCATTCGCTGGGGTCAGCACCCCTGCGGAGGCCCTCTTCCGTGAGCCTTCACGCGGAAGGAAACAGTAGGCGCGGTCGTCTTCGAGGCTGCCCAGCTCCCGCTGCAGCATCGGGCCCAGGCCCGCCCAGACACCGCTGCAGCTACGCTGCTACGTGCTGTACTGCTAGTGCATGCACCACCTGCTGCTGATGCACCGCTGCATGCTACGATGCTGCTGATGCACTACGCAGTATGGTGTGGTGGTATCTACTACCTACTGAGGATATGTAGCTACGTGCTGTGGTATCACACACACCGTGCTATGCTCTCCGTAGGTATGTACACCACCTGCTGGGGATGCCCAGAACCCTGGGTCCTGCTCGTCAAAGGCGAGAAAGATTTCTTCCGCCCTTGTCCTCGGCAGGCCGGGCATGAGCTCGGCCGGCATCAGTGGTACCCCCCCCTCTCCCGGTAGCTCCTCTCCGCTCTTGGCCTCCTTCTCCGCCATGCCCTCTTCTGGGCAGCGCCGATCTCCCTCTCGGCAGCTTCAACTTCGGCCTCACGCCGGGCCAGGCCTGCCTCGAGATCGAGGAGGCGCTTCTCCAGGAGAGCCAGCCCCACCGCGTCCCTCTGCAGGGCGTCCTGCTGTTGCTGCTTGGGGGGCATCGCAACTTGGAGAAACTTGGGGAACTTTTTTAAACTCGGCGGAGGTCAACTGGCCGGAGCTACCGGGGAGAGTGTGCTTACGTTGTGTGGTAACCTGATACGTTCGTGTGGTACGCGTCAATTGTCTAATGAGCTTGAAGCCCCGCATGGGCGCGTAGTTCCGTGCTGTGGGCGCCGCCCGATGCACGCGGTGATTCGTTTGCGACAATAAAACCTGAGGGAAAAAGACTGCGTGTTTATCCCTCTCAAGTAAAAAAGATTAGGTCGTATGCGCAGCTTCAAAACGCTCCTTTGAGACCTACGAGTGGATACGCGGTGCTGCTCGCGAAGATCTACGCGGCCGCGGGAGAACCCAACGCGTAAGGGAGAAGTCCTTAAATAAGGAATGAAGCCTTAGGAGACTGGGGTCCTCAGGTTCTCTCTTTCTTGTGGTTCGCTTGCGAATCCGGGGTTTGAAAGCCTGGGTGACCGTCGAAAGGCATATTTGTCAAGTGATAGGGCAGTGCATGTAGGTTTGGGTCGAAAGCTATTGCAGAACTTCGGCTCGGGCACGTGACTGCTGGCAGCCGCGTGGCGGTGAAGCGGGGCGATTTTTTTGATGGAAAGCTGCATCACGCAGGAACGAACGACAAAATTACGAAGACCGGAATGACAGAGAGCAATACTGCACGAAGTGGCACACTCCCCCCGGGGGCAGAAGCCCGTCACTCGTGTACACGGTGAGCTCCAGCCTCAGGAGCTGGAGTTAAAGCGGGTGTGCCCGAGTCACACCCGAAAAGCGGGTATGCTACTACCAAATCGCGTAAATCCACACCCGAAAGGCGGGTGTGGCACCCGCTTTTTTGACTCCAGCTTTAACTCCAACCTCTGAGGCTGGACCCCACCGTGGTCCAGCCTCAGAAGCTGGGCGTGCCCGAGTCACACCCGAAGCGGGTGTGCTACAATCAAAACGCGTGTAAATCCACACCAGAAAAGCGGGTGTGACACCCGCTTTTTTGACTGTGGTGCATGGCCGCTCCTGGTTGGTGGAGTGATTTGTCAGGTTGATTCCGTTAACGAACGAGATCTCGACCCTTAAATAGGTGGGCGTGTCGTTGTAGGGGGTGTCTTTTGGCATCGGCGGCTTGCTGCTTACCCGAGACGCGCACTACTTCTTAAGGGGACTGCGCGCGACTTATAGCGCGCGGAAGAGCGAGCCAATAGCAGGTCTGTGATGCTCCTAAATGTCCTAGGCTGCACGCGCACTACACTGACGCATTAAACGAGTTTGAGAGCCTTCCGGCTACCTATCTTGAAGAGGATGGGAAATCTTTTGAACTTGCGTCGTGATGAGGATCGATGATTGCAATTATTCTCCTTGAATGAGGAATGCCTAGTAGGCGCAAGTCATCAGCTTGCACTGATTACGTCCCTGCCATTTGTACACACCGCCCGTCGTTGCTACCGATTGGCTGTGGGATAGAGCTTGGGAGAGGGAAGCTCCCAACCTCTGAGGCTGGGCCCCACCGTGCATGGTGAGGTCCAGCTTCAGAAGCTGGAGTTCAAGAAGGTGTGTCCGAGTCACACCCGAAAAGCGGGTGTGCCACGACCAAAACGCGTGTATACTCCATCCGAAAAGCGGGTGTGACACCCGCTTGTTTAGCTCCAGCCTGCCTGGACGACGTGTATGTGCCTTCCTTGTGAAATAACACTCCAGCACGGTGATTCCCCCTATCGAGTAGTAGCGCGCCGACAATCTTCCCCCGGATTGACCAGTCCCTCCCCCCCCCCTGCAAGACGAAATGACGAGAGTGCGAGCGGGCAAATCAGAAAACAAGCGAGAGCTTGAGGAGTGTTCGGAATCAACGGATCGAACGCGCGAAGCTATTGCAGAGATTCCGGCAGGGTCCGCCCTCTGACACGGGCTGCACGCCATGCACCGGGGAGCGCGGGGAGGGTGCTCAAACCCAAGAGATGGCTGCAGCGTGCGTATCACGAGTGGGGTCGAAGCATCCAACCGAGTCAAAGCAGCCTCACAGGCGCGATCCTCAGACCTTTTACTAAATTGTAAGCATCATGTTTGCCGGCAGAGAAAAGCTGCAAAGACGAAAGGAGGACCGCGAAGAAATGCGTAGTTTTGTTTTATTATTTTACTTGTTTGTTGTCGACAACATATTGTGGTTGAGGTGTCATTCAGATGTAGATCTAAAGCCGCCCACGTCGAAGTAATTGGGAAAAACAGAGGGTTGGATGGAGAGGACGCAGGCGTGCGTCGGGGCCCGTGAGGAAGCACCGGCCACCTTGCAAGATGAATACCCGCCCTGGAAAGAAGCACCCTGTTACTTGCGGGGGAAAGCACCCGTGCAGGGGAGCTCTTCCGTGTGCTCCATGCGGAAGGACACTGCTATGCGGAAGTTGGCTGAACCGGGAGCTACAAGGTGCATGTGCTTGGGTGCTACACCTGGTTCAACTGCTTTCATTCAAGAGCGTGAGCGGTTGTGTGAGGGAGCAAGAGGCCCTGTTTCACAGTATATTAGTCGGTTAATATTAATCTTCTAAGACTAGCGTCTTATACGACTACTCGGGGATACAAGACTGCGTGTTTTACCCGTTTCAAGAAAAAAGGCGGCATACGTTGCTCCCGGGAAGCCACCACTTGTACATCTCGGGCAGCATCAAGTCTTTGCCGTACGTGGCGTTTTCCGGTTCGTATTCAAAGCTGATTCCGTGGAGCTGAGCCTGGTGCTCCCTCTGCTTCTTGGTGACGCGGACGTAGTGCCACCAGACGCACATCGCCGAAATTATGACCAGGATGCCCATTCCAACCATTGCGGCGACGAAGGAAATGCCGAACGGCGACACGAAGATGTCCTCGTCTATGCGATAAACGGACTCGGTGACTACAGAAGTGGCCCGGCGGAGGTTTCTGGAAGTGTCTTCGAAGCCGAAGGCTTGCACCGCCACCGTTTGGTGCTCGATCGCTAGTTCCACCGAGTAAAGCCCCGCCGTGTTCGGCTCGTTGATGATGGCGGACGCGAACTTGCGTTTCGTCACCAGGGCGTCGTACACGGTGGGGTCGTCGACCTCCGGGCGGCAGAACATCAACGCGGACGACATCGGGACCGCTTTGGGGTTCGTCGGGTCCAGGCATTTTTCGTTGGTGATGTCCCACGTGCAGTGTCCCCAGCAAGACTCCTCGTCGTGCCGGAGGCCGCAGTCAGCGTACTGCATCGCATTCCAGAGGTAGGACGACATGCGGTGAGCTGGAACCTTGTCGATCACGTAGCTGGTGCTTCCGTTCGGCCCATACGCTTCCAACGCGGGACACAACGAGTCCAACGTGTACCTGTTGCCGAGAGTAGGTGTCCTCGACACTCCCCACAACATTTGCGCGACGATGTCTGTATCGTACCAGTCCTGCAACACCCGGTGGCATATCGATGGAGGCGTGCACTGTGCATCTGACTGGCACAAGGTCCTGAGCTGCAGGTCCTCACACGTCTTTCCATTGCACGTGAGGTCGATCTTCGCAAGTCCGAACGTCTTCCCCGGGCACGTGTCGAACCTCAGGTTCAACGCGAAATCAGACCCCATCACCTCCTGACCCCCGATGTACCGCAGCCCTTGGTAGGACATCCCGGCGTACTGGGACGCGAACCACTCAGTGAGGGTGAACTTCGGCGCGAGGCCAAGCATCTGCTCGCCGTTCCACCAGTCGAAGCGGGGGCGGGTTTTCACGGGGCCCGAGTCGTTGTACGGGAAGAGCCAGTCGACCAGAGTCTCGTTGAAGCCGCCGGGCTTCGAGTTAACCCCGTTGGTGTCGCGGACCTTGGCGTACAGGTAAGGCTCGGGCCGCCAGATGGCCTGCGCCAGGAGGTACCGTTCCCGGTTCATCTGCGCGTACTGGCTCCCGCGGATGGTCTTGTCAGCGCGGCACATCCAGGTGTCGTACCCGTACCGGCCGAAGAACTCCGCGACGTCGTTGAGCATCGGAGCGTACACCCTGAGGGCGTATGGGGTCTGCTGGAAGAGGTGGATGACGCCGTTACACTGGACGGACGCGAGGTGGCTCTCGCCCCCCGGCGCCTCGGTCAGCGGGAAGCGCGGCCAGTGGTCGCGCATCGCAAACGGGTCGAGTCCGTCCGAAGAGTAGTACCCGTCCCAGTAGGTGAAGGGGTCGTAGCGGGCGCGCCACTTGTGGATCTCGTCTGTGTAGATCAAGTCGAGGATGTTGTCCTCGTCGACTTCGTTGATGAAAAGCGCCCTCGTGCAAGTCTGGCCATACACCAACCGGGACCCCCCGCCCTGCCGCCTCTCCACCGCGAAGCACGCGCAGAGCTTCGAGTTCTGAAACGTGTTCTGCATCGGGACGCACTTGTCCATCTGCGCGTTCCACTCGCACGTGCTCGCTCGGTCGCACTCGTTGAACGCGATCGAGCAGTACTGCGACGCGCTCAAGCACAGCCCTTTGATGCCGTCGTCGCCGGAGCAGTGGGAGTCCGCGACACACATGCCGCCGCCGATCTGATACTTCGCGCCTTCGACGAAAATCTGGGTCCCCATGGCCAGCGGCGAGCCCATGGAGAACTGCCGGGCCATGTCCGGATACATCCCCGGCGGCTGCACCGGGTCGACGATGGTCGGAGCCTTCGGATCGTCGTACAACGGAGTGTTGTTCGCGGCAAGCCGCGCAGCGGACAGAGTACACGCGTTGTCGGTTTCGTACCGCGCTCGGTTTTTCGGGTACTCGTCCGTGAGTTCCTTCCAGCGGTCTTGAAACCCGTAGGCCGTCGATTCGAACGCGTTGGTGTGCACGGGCAGGCAGATCTTGCAGGCACCACCCTCGCAAGACGACTTGCGCCGCGACTCAGGCGAGTTCACGAAAAAGTGCGCGAACTTGTTGACGAACTGCCTGAACAGCTTCTTCGGCGAGAACTCCGGGCACTCCTCCTTTGCGAACGTGCGGTCGCCCGCGAACACGTGGAAGGTGTCTCTGAAGAAGTTGTAAACGTCTTCCTCTTTGAACTTCGGGGCGCCCTTCGTTTTCGGGTCGAGCCATTCGAAGGGGTCCGTACACTGCAGGTGGTCCATCGCCCCGCAGTCGTCGTCAGACGAGCACGGCCGCAGCACCGAGCACCCCTCGCCGGCGCACCCGATGTTCACCTTGACGAAGTTCGGATGCCGCTCGCACTTGTGCACGACGACCTGCATCTCGGCGTCGAACTCCATCATTTCGTAGGCGAACGAGCACTTCTGCTTCTGCTCCCAGAAGTAGAAGGGGCACGACGCCGGCATCTCGAACGAGGACTTGCCCGTTAAGGATTCGAGGATCTTGATCAGGTCCCGCGTGAACCCGTTGTCCCCGTCTAGGCAGTTCTTCCGCGGCATGACGGTGTCTTTGTAGAGGGCGTTGCCGTACAGGGCGGCGATGAACGGGTGGTACCGTTGGATGAAGTCCTCGGTTTCAAGGGTTTCGTCTTGGTTCGCGCAGTGCGCGGTGACGTATTCTTCGAGGCCTTCGAGGACGGCGGTGAACATCCTCGGAAGAAGCGGAAAGTCGATGTTCACGCTGAACAGCGGGTTGTCCGGGAGAAACCGGATCTGCCCGTCGCAGTCCCACGTGAGGATGGTCTGCAGGTGCGACGTCGGGGGCGGAGTCGGGCAGGGGTCGAGCCCGCTGCCGCTCCCGCAGGACGCGCTGCCCTCCGCGTCCGCTCCTTCGGCCGCGAGCGCGTGCAGCGACAGCGCGACGCAGCAGCACCGCACGAGGGCCTTCGGCAGCATCGCTGTGCCTCGTCGCCCAGCACCCTCCCTCCCTCCCTCCTCCCAACCCACCCCTTGGGGTGGCTCTGCTTCCTCCCGGTCAAGAGCGGAAGGTGAGCCCTTTCTCTGCTTTTTTCCCCTTCCCTCCCGTCGCTGTGTGTGTGCAAGAGTGCGTGTGGTGTTCAATTACGGGTAACCAACCCCTGTTGCGGAATGAAGCCCTGGCTTTTAGCATTCCCGACAGCTCGCGGTGTCCTGAACTGCAGCTTCGTTTCGGTGTGTGTTAGAATTCATGTATGGGAAACCCCTGTTGCGGAGTATGGCCCAGGCCGTAAGCTTCTTCACGTTTCGAGCAGTGCGCGGTCTCTTCGAGGCCTTCGAGAATGGCGGTGAACATCCTCGGAAGAAGCGGAAAGTCGATGTTCACGCTGGACAGCGGGTTGTCCGGGAGAACCCAGATCTGCTCACGTGAGGATGGTTTGCAGGTGCGACGTCGGGTCCTGGAGTCGGGCGGGGATCGAGCCAGCTGCCGCTCCCGCAGGACGCGCTGCCCTCCGCGTCCGCTCCTTCGACCGCGAGCGCGACGCAGCAGCACCGCACGAGGGCCTTCGGCAGCCTCGCGGTGTCTCATACATAACGTGTGGTCGCATGGTTCTTGAACTGTCCTATCATGGGATCACATGTTCTGACTGTTCACATGCTATGACACATGATGTATACTTCCTTCCCCCCCTCTTCCGTTTTTGCCAGAAAGTAAAACTGGGAAATTCTCAGATCTGGCGACTGAAGGCAAAGGGTGGGTCCTCAGGTCCAAAGAACGGTGTCAATGGAAAGATCGAGCTCAAACTAGCCCATTTCCCACATCAGAAATATTTTCTCCTGGCCTGCTACTAGGGCCGTCCTAGACATAATGGTCAAACGATTCGCACTATCGCATATTATCGCATGCGAATCGTTTGACCACCATGCTCAGAGGTGACCTCAAAATGGTCGCGTCTTGGATTTTCACTGATATACGCATGTGAAACTGCCAATGGGCCAGCAATGGCTACCAGTTCTTCGAAGGCGTGGCGTCTTGGAGCTTTTGGCGCTTGCGCTGATTGTTTCGGAAAAGAGAAAAAACGAAAGGGCGGATAGCAGCAAAGAGCAAAGCAACAAAAACGGAAACTGTGCGGCGTACCATAACGAATGAGAGACACGTGGCAGTCGATAAGGGCAGAGGAGCCTCCTTTCTTTTAGGGCTGCTGTTGCATGTCCGGCTTAAGAAGCACATTGCTTCCTTGCTGCTACATAGAGAGCGGCCTTTCATTTGCGTTGTGTGTTACCGACGATCCCGCAGGATGTGTTGTGTTCTTTTGAAAGTATGCAAGTACTGCATCGAAGAGTGGTGTCAAAGACAGGATTGACACCCCCCTCCTCCTTTTGTGAGAAGAAGGGCAGATTCTTCTTATACTTGTGCGAAGAATGCAAACCCATAAGCTTCGACTCAACCGTTGCATCGTTTTCTGCGAGTGCTGGACTTGAAAAAGCGACTTTAGGATGGGACTCGGGCGTATCCTCTCTTAACTCTGGTTGGGCACCACCGTGTCGGAATTGGAATAATGTTGAACTGGATAAAGCTGGAACGGACCGGGTAAACCCTGGGGTCTCCCAGGTAGTCTCCTGCGTGACTGCACCGGTGGTCCTGCAGCCTCGGCATCTAGGGGTCGAGCTGAGTATTGAGCACCCCAAGGCGTGGGCAAGCACCAGGGTCGCGATGTTCTGCAAAGTACGCAAAGTCGCAAACCCCGGAGAAGAATGCCGAACCGGGTAAAACCTGGGACACCCAGCCCCATTCTTGGGGTGTGTCCCAGGTTTTACCCTAATCCAATTACGGTAAGTATGTGGCGTCACAGGGCAATTCATGCTAGATGACGAGCGGGTCAGCGGCCTGCTGGCCCATTTTGGGTACTACTAGGCTTCCGCGTGAAGCAGAGGGCGAGAGAGAGACAGATCCGGGGGATACTTCGATCAAGTGCATTCAGTTGAGAGGTCTCCTCAGCTAGGAAGGCTGATTGGCGGACAACGTGCAGAGTGGGCGCCTAATTCCAGATTGGTTACCGGAGGTTCCCGGAGGTTACCGGAGGTTACCGGAGGTTACCGGAGGTTTTACCGGAGGTTACCGGAGGTTTTACCGGAGGGCGTCTGTTGCCCGTGCTGGGCACAACAGCGCAAAAGAAAATCAGCGCCAACGCACGCGTGTCGACAGGATCGTAGCGACGCCCGTGTCAGGCATGCCGGAGCATTTCCTTGGGGTTGCTACTGACCCACCCGCGCAACGCCGTTTTTCGGTTGGGTCAGTACCGGTTGATCGTGAGGAACTTTTCTTTGTTGCGGTTGTTGTGCTTGAAGAAGGTACAGAATGGCGCCACCCTCAGAATGTTTCCGGAGATCTTGCTCTTGGGACCGGAGAGTGCACCGATTCACCCCTGTTGGATACAACACCGAAAGGTCGATGCAAATGCACTCGTGCACTCGCCTGTCTATGAAGACAGGATAGTAGCGACGACTGCGCCTGGCACGCGCTTGAGCATTTACGTGCGCCGTCCATCCCCTCTTGATAGACCGTGATAGACCGAAGAATACAGCACCGGGCAATTCGATGCAGCTCTAGGGACCAGGGATGGACCTGATAGACTGTGGTGGACCGTGATTCACTGTGATAAACAGCGGCAGGCACTTCCATGCAGTTTCAAGAAATAGGGACGGACCGGCTCACGTGCGGTTGTTGTAACCCTCGTACACGAGAAATAGAGGGGGGATTGCAAGAACGTGCTTGGAATGGGTATGTGCTCAACACCGCACTGGTCCCGTCCGCGCCGTGTTTCGGTCCTTTCAGCCACGGACACATAAGGCGGACCATCATCAGCGTGGAACCTGGTACACGAGAAATAGAGGGGGGGGGGTAGGTATCAAGTGAACTCATTAGTGAGAGGTCTTGACTGAGGAACCCGTGTGCTTGGGATGGTTTGTGCCCAACACCGTGTCGTCCGTGTTTTAGTCCTTTGCCGACACAGTCTTTTTCAGTGTGAGTCTGGCTCGTCGGATAGCCGTTTGCAACAGCCAGGCGAGTGCAAAGGAAAATCCTTTCGGCGTTTACTGGGGACGAAGGGAGGAGGGTGCCTCCTGCAAAAGTCCACCCTAGTAAACAACCGCCGTGCGCAAGAGGCCGGCAGCATATAAGAAGAGGTAAACGGTGCCTGCACCAAGAACACTTGCAACAGCGCTTTGGGGGTTGTTGCATACACGGCACAATAGTCCTGGTCCTTTGCTGGTGATTTTACTAAGTCGCGTGACTAGTGCCACCAGTAAGTTTTCACTGTGTGAGCTAGGCAGAACCCTGTTTTCCCGACGACTAGGACTACACCGCATAGGTGCAGATAGCTGACAGGAGTGCAGCCGCATCCTTTCATACCCAGAAACGTTCACTCAGGCGCATTTACACGATTTTAACACCAGGCGACACACACGGACACACACACTGACACAATCACAGCCAGATCTACATAGGACCAGCAACAGAACAAGTTGTTTGATAAGTGCGGGGAACTGTTTTTGCAGTGGAAGGAACCTCTAAACAGCGGCGCCAGCGGGGGTTGCGTGCCTTCCAGTGCTTTGTGACTAAACTAGAGGGGGAGGAACAAAACTACTGAATTGCTGGCCCCCTGATTTGTCCGACCAGTTGCTGCAGGAGTCGGCACAGGCAGCTCAAAGTGCTCGTCCGGCACAGCTGCCGTTGCGCCGATCTTCTTCTTCTTTCAAAGCGAAAGTTCGCTTGAGACTCTCTGCAACTAGACTTTCTGTTGTTCGCAACGTGTTGGTGAAGGTATCTCGCCGATTTCACATTTGGCAATATAATCTTATCTCGCCGATTTCACATTTGGCAATATAATCTTATCTCGCCGATTTCACATGACTCGCGCACAGCTTTCACCGCCCCGGGGGTCGCGGATGCTCCGTATTTTGCACGCGAGCCAAACACTTGTACCTAAACAAGGTCTTCAGGCCTAGAAAAAAGCTGGGGTTTACAGGTCTGTCCGGGCTTTGTTTGTACGCGTGAAATTTTGCCCCTTCAGCGCAGGAAATGCAAGCAACAGCGAAGCTCCTAGTAAATGGCGAGTGAACAGGGCACAGCCGAAGCCTGGACCGGTGTTCTACGGTTATCCAGAATGTGGCCCAAGCTGCTAGAGGACACAACTGGTCTGCCCCTCACACCGCACCGTGTCCGATAAGTGGGACAACCTCTAAAAGTTTGTTTTCGAGGTGGGACAACCTCTAAAACCTTGTTTTCGAGGTGGGACAACCTTTAAAACAGTGTTTTCGAAGTGGGACAACCTCTAAAACAGTGTTTTCGAAGTGGGACACCTCTAAAAGTTTGTTTTCGGGGTGGGACAACCTCTAAAACCTTGTTTTCGAGGTGGGACAACCTTTAAAACAGTGTTTTCGAAGTGGGACAACCTCTAAAACAGTGTTTTCGAAGTGGGACAACCTCTAAAACAGTGTTTTCGAAGTGGGACAACCTCTAAAACAGTGTTTTCGAAGTGGGACACCTCTAAAAGTTTGTTTTCGAAGTGGGATAACCTCTAAAACCTTGTTTTCGAGGTGGGACAACCTAATAATCAAGATGTGTTGCCGTAAGCCCGTCTGATCGGCAGACCTTCCCTAAAAATCAGCCGGCTGATTATCAGCCGGTCAGTTTATCAAGGATTTTCTTCCCCGCTGAAGATAGCCGCTTTTTCCCTCAGACACTGGACACGGCCCGCCCGGGAGGGGGCCCAAGGTGGCGGAGCCGGACTGACCAGACAGCCTGACAGCCTGACCACGGACTGACCAGACAGCCTGACCACGGACTGACCAGACAGTCCAACCAGCCTGACCACGGACTGACCAGACAGCCTGACAGCCTGACCACGGACTGACCAGACAGTCCAACCAGCCTGACCACGGACTGACCAGACAGCCTGACAGCCTGACCACGGACTGACCAGACAGCCTGACAGCCTGACCACGGACTGACCAGACAGCCTGACAGCCTGACCACGGACTGACCAGACAGTCCAACCAGCCTGACCACGGACTGACCAGACAGCCTGACAGCCTGACCACGGACTGACCAGACAGCCTGACAGCCTGACCACGGACTGACCAGACAGCCTAACAGCCTGACCACGGACTGACCAGACAGCCTGACAGCCTGACCACGGACTGACCAGACAGTCCAACCAGCCTGACCACGGACTGACCAGACAGCCTGACAGCCTGACCACGGACTGACCAGACAGCCTGACAGCCTGACCACGGACTGACCAGACAGTCCAACCAGCCTGGACATCAGTCGGGGAAGCTGTAGTTCGACGGCCTGCTGTTCGCGCGGTGGGGGCCCTTCGCTTTTTTGCCCGACATGATGCCCGCCCAGTCGCCGTTGGGCGGCGACTGCGCCACCGGGCTCTGGTACGCGGAAGGGTGCCTGCTGCCCTGCGATTTTCTCCGGTCCCCGGCTGAGTACGCGCCTATGGAATCGGCAACGCTGAAGTTGTCGCCTTGGTCGATCGGCGTAATGGTCGCCTGTGTGTGGGTGTCGGTCGCAAAATGTTTTCGCCCCCCGAAGAACAGACAACCTGTCTGTTTATTCGTCATGCCTCGCATGATTCCCTCGGAAATCCGTGAGACTGTTTCGAGTTCTAAATACCCGGTATTTTTGAGAGTGAAAGTTGGCTTGAAACTCCGGGGTTGCTGTGTCTCCGGTCGACAATAAAAGGCGGGTTGGGGTTCGTTCACTGGGTGTGGTATGGTCCCGATGCCTCTCATCTCACCTATGAGACACGGGGAACTTCTTACCTCCGGGCTTACTGTTGGACTGGCCGCGTTGCTGCCATCAAACCTTGCACTTGTGTGCTTGCTAACAAGGACGGCAAAAACGGCAAACCAAGCTGGACCACGAGACTGCACTACTTGTGCCACGAAGAATGCAAATCCCGATACCATGCCGTATAATAAAGAACATGAGTCTGCAAAAATACAACCGCCAGAACAAGACAGTTTTTCGGGAGGGGTAGATTCGTCATGCCTCGCAGATTCCCTCGGAAATCCGTGAGACTGTTTCGAGTTCTAAATACCCGGTATTTTAGCGTTTGTTGCGGTTTAAAGGTTCGGTGTTTTAGGGTCTCCGGTTGACCACTGAGGGTCTGAGGTGGTATGAGGGTAGTAGGTATGCTTATACACTTTAACTACGGCTAGCCATGTTTGTAAGTGTTGCGACCGACACCAAGAAGAAATCCGCTTTGAATTTAGTCTTGGGCCCCCCACGCGCATGCACGGGTTGCCATGCAGCTCGTATCGGTCTGTAATATGCGTTCTTACTTCCTTTGGGTTGAGACTTTTTTTAGAGTTAAAGTCCGCTTGAAATTCCGGGGGTTTAGGGTCTCCGTGTGACCGTTCATGAAAGGGTTCTCTTTCCATATCCGGTATTTTTGAGAGTGAAAGTTGGCTTAAAACTGCGGGGTTGCTACGTCTCCGGTCGACAATAAAGGCAGGTTGCGGTTCTTTCACGGTTTCTCTCTGAAATGGTCCTTTGACAGAGTGAGCCGATGCCTCTCATCTCAACCTTTAAAACACGGCTGCGTCACGCTTGCTCATGACAGTACCAGTGGAGTTCGACTGTTGGGTGGGCTTTGCAGCTTTGTTTTCTATCACTCAACTCGCTTTTGTACGTGCACTCTCGTGACGACGGCTTTCGTCCATAGGTCGTTTATGGGACGTACCCCCTTTTCCCCCAGTTTAAGTTCGGTGTGTTTCAAGGGGTAGTACGGTAAGCGTACGCAAAGCATATGACGGGGAGAAACTTTTCAGCAAAGGGAATGCAGCTGCAACCGACCGCCAGCCTGAAGACTCGGACTTGGAGCTGCTTGCACTTCCATCCAGACATTGAGTGATGGGGGAGCCATACCATGAATGGTTCGGCTTCGCGTGCTCTTGGGGAGGATCGAGGTGACATCTCGCGCGCCGGAGATTCGTTCATGTCGATGACCTGCGTGTGTTGTGTGAGATACAGTAATAGCTGAGGTCCCGACGCCCTGTTCAGTCTGTTAGGTTCCCCGACTCCCGCAATCGTGGTCAGCACAAACTCAAGAGGTGTAGTCAATTCTTCCCTCCAGTAGCAGCATACTTCAATGAGAAGAAGAAGAAGAAGAAGTTTGTTTGTGCGCACTAGCGGCTTTTCACCTGATTTGGTGAGTTGCTTTTAGTACGCTGCCAACTACTAATTTTTAGTACCAACAATGCATTGTTAACACAAAAAAGAAGAAAAAAGAGAAAAAGGGTAAGGTGCCTTAGGGGACTAGTCCCAATGTGAAATGTGCCCTTAGGGGACTAGTCCCACTTGGAAATTGTTACCTTGACTTTTGTCAGGGAAATGCACCTAGCAGATTTTGAGCAAATTTTGGAAATTTTTGCCCAGTTTTGCCGATTTTTCCAGATTTTGGCCATTTTTGCCCATTTTTGCCCATTTTTGCCCATTTTTCCAGATTTTGGCCATTTTCGGGGACTAGTCCCACTTGGAAATTGTTACCTTGACTTTTGTCAGGGAAATGCACTTCGCAGATTTTGAGCAAATTTTGGAAATTTTCATTTTTTCCAGATTTTTGCAGATTTTGGCAGATTTTGGCCATTTTTGCCCATTTTTGCCGATTTTTCCAGATTTTGGCCATTTTTGCCCATTTTTGCCCATTTTTCCAGATTTTGGCCATTTTCGGGGACTAGTCCCACTTGGAAATTGTTACCTTGACTTTTGTCAGGGAAATGCACCTAGCAGATTTTGAGCAAATTTTGGAAATTTTCGATTTTTGCCATTTTTGCCCATTTATGCCCATCTTTGCCGATTTTTCCAGATTTTTGCCATTTTCGGCCATTTTTGCCGATTTTTGGGGACTAGTCCCACTTGGAAATTGCTACCTTGACTTTTGTCAGGGAAATGCACTTCGCAGATTTTGAGCAAATTTTGGAAATTTTCATTTTTTCCACATTTTTGCAGATTTTGGTCTGGAAAAATCGGCAAAAATGGCCAAAAATGACCAAAAATGGCCAAATTCTGGAAAAATCGGCAGAAATGGCCAAAAATGGCCATTTTTGGCCCGAAGAAGAAAGAAGAATAAGGCCGCTCCTGGAACGTGACGGTCAACCACAGCTTGCAAAGCTTGAGTCGGGGGCAACACAGTGCCACAACCCCGTCCGCTCTGCCCTGTGGCTGACCGTCTCGACGAGCTTGTGTTCAGCGCGAGCACCAAGCCCCAAGGTGCGCCATGCCTTGATGCTTTAGTTTGGGAAATCGGTAGCCACCTGACCCGTAGGCCCGTGGCTCTGCAGTACCGCCGAACACGTGAAGCTTGGCTCCCGTGTAGCAGGCTTTCCCTGGTACCAAAAAGGAAAGGTGCTTTCAATGAGAAGGAAAAATAATAGGCGCGATGTTTGTGTGAACATTAGTCAGGCTAGTCGTGTGTGGTCCTTTTTAAGATGGATTGTGTCTGGCGCTCTCTCTCCCGTAAAGTTGCCGCCCGAGGGAACCGGCTGTGAGCCGAAACTCGGCGCCGGTCCCTCCGTACTGCACCAGGAGAGAACTTCGCGGCGGATCACAAAGCACCCACCGCACGAGGCACCCGTGCACGGCTACCGTAGCACCCTCCATGTTTGCACCTTCCTCGGATGCCATGGTCGGGAAGGGGCTTCAAAGTAGTTGGGGAAACACGTTCCCCTTCCCCGCGTTCTGCGTGTGGGGGTACCACCGGGCAACTGCCGCAGCAGCCGCAGATACGTCCTTCGCCCTTGGCTCACGTTCGAGAGGTGTCGCTGCTGCCTGGTTCCTGGTTGTTGCCCTAGTGACAGACCCGCCGCCTTATTTCGCCTGGTAGACGACGTTAGGCGGGCTAGTCTGCCAGCGTTCTCTTTCGAGTTTACGCTTAATTGTTTGTTGATAATTACGGAAAAACGACACCTGAGGTGAGCTGCTGTAAGCGTCCTGGACTTCCGATGCATTGGGGGGAGAAAGCAGGACTTCGGCGTCGGACAGGCCTTTGTTTTCGTTCTCGACCCCACCAGTGTTCATCAGTGGGCTGCCTGGCTTTCCATTTTGATCGACCTGTGCGTGGTTTCAAATCGGTGGTGGGTTTGCATGAAAAGTGCACGACAACCAACAAGTTCGAAGGCCACAACATGGGACTGTACGTGCTGATGATGCTGACGAAGCTGGTGCAGATCCGGCGGCCTTGCGCCGTGTGCTCCGTATCTTCGTCTCAGACCTGCTCCCGGACTGAAACGTGCTATTACTCGACGAAAAAACACATGCTAGGTCGCGCCAGTCAGGGCTCAGGCGCGTGTTGCACAGCACACCATAAAGCATGTTATTACTCGCACCTCTTTAGTACTAACTTGCGGGTTGTCCTTCACAGTATTATTTATTAGTAAACGTGTAGGGATTCACTGTTTTTTCAACAAGTTAGTGCTCGGCAGAAGGCTTGAGTCCATTCACCCCCTGCCAGATCTAAGGTAGTTTGGGTTAGAATGCAAAGAATCTGAGGCGATTTGCTGCATCGCCGGCGTCGCGGTTATCTCTTCGCACATCATGTGTCACTTCAAGGGAGCAAAAGCTCAGCATTGTTGTGAAGACGTGCGCGCCGTTTATTTATACTCTTCCTGGAACCAGAATGAACCCGCTGCTTTCGTAGTTCACCTCTCTATGCTTCTGATGATGGATTGGGTCTTACGGTTTCTGTACTCTTTCCGGGTTGCTTGCAATTGGCGAGCAGCCTCGGTTATGCTCAGCTCAGATCAACGCAGTCTAGCTTGTACCTGACGTCGTTGATAACCTTCTTCTCACGGTAGTGCATACGCGCGCGACACGCGTGGCCAAAAAAAGCTCCGTTTTTCCACGCGCGTGATTCAAAACTGTCCGTTTTAGTGCGCTGAGCACGTCGTACCGGGCGTACACCTTTCCACAGGCAGTTGGGTAGTAGAGTAGGAGGTTGTCTGCGCTATTCATGTCCGTTGCAGGGCCTGATGAGTTGTAAACCGAAGGGGGGTTGAAGAGCACCGTCAGGGTGTCTGTGCGCTGGGAGGAGGTGATCAGAGCTCTGATCGCCACGCTCTTCACGCGCGTACCAAAACGGGTTTTTTTGTGGTACGCCCGCAGACCTCCCGTGTAGCAGTAGTATTAGTTTCAGCTTCGTGTGAGTTTGATCAAAGTAACATCAAGGCAGCCCTTACAAAGACCAGCCACAGTACGCCGCGGGCTTTTGATATTAATCATCATGTTTCAAACCCCCGATTGCGCGTAACCTGGAAGCACCCAGAGGGTGTATTTGGCTACGGTGCCGGAAAACCTTCTTCTGAGCACATAAACCTGTTCTCTGGGTTTAGAAATCCTGTTGACTACGCGGGCGTACACCCCCACGTGCGCAGCACGAATGAAGCTGGAGCTAAAGCTGAAGTAAAAATATGCCGTCGCTCTTTCGCTATCCTTTCAAAAACTGTTGCGTTGACGCATCCACACAGACTCCCCTCTTTTTTTTGTGTTTCCGACCGACGACGTTTTTCTTTTTACCAAACAGGAAATGTGCAATGGACTTTTTTCGAGACATTGCAATGTGTTCCAAAAAGGTAAACACCACGCTGAAGATCATGTCACTGTCACAGTTTACATGTCCGTGTTTCACATGGTGTGGATGCGTCAACGCAACAGTCTTTTATAAGGATGGCGAAAGGGCACATATTTTGTGTGAACAATGCATTGTTGGTACTAAAAATTTGTAGTTGGCAGCGTACTGCATGAAACTTACCAAAGCAGGTGAGAATTCTCCGTCGTTCACGCACTCCTGAGACGCAAGCAATGAACGGACAGAAAATTTTCCCCCGCGATCCAAGTGCGCACCGAGGTGTCCTAAGGGTCGTTTGTTTTACCTAGTAGAATTCCCCTGATAAATCAATAGTTCCGCTAGTGCGCACAAAAAAAGACAGGCGCTTGCGTGCCGGTTGATCGTTTTCCCACTTGTATTCACCACAGGTAAGGAATTCTGGTCAACCAACAAAACACGCTGCCTACGTCTTTTTAGCCTGCACAATACATTGAAGGGCAACCCGCAAGATTGTTAGTACTAAAAAATACTCGAGGGACTGCCTTCTGCTCATTTCGAAGGAGGCTAGAGGGGGAGAAAACAGTACAACTACGAAGTGGGTCTTTTTTGTTGAACGCTTACGCTCGCCACTAAACCCAGATTTACCTGTGTTTCGTGTGGGCAACAGCACATTTACCTCCTTTGATCTATCGCAACTGGCAGTCTCCTCAAGCATTTCCTACAAAGCAGGTGCTTATACAAAAAAAAAAAAGGAAACGCAAGATGCCCGCACCCACCAAGGAGGATCTGGACTTGACCCAGGTGAAGTGGTTCTCGTGAGAGATCAAGGCGGTAGCGATGACCTCAAGAACACGGGAGCCCCAGTGTTGAATCCACTCGCTGGTAGAAGGCAGGGTCGGCATACCTGCGGAAGCCAGCGCTTGCACATGTCGGGGATCATCAAATCGCGCCCGTAGGTGGCCTGGGTGGGTTTCGAGGCGGAGGCGAAGGTCAGCTCGTGGAGCCCGCTTTCCCTCTCGATTTCAGCCGAGCTCTTGCGGATGTAGTGGTACCACACGCACGCGCTCGACACGCAGATAATGACGCCCATGCACAGCATCACGACGATGAACGACGTCCCGAACGTCGGCGTGTTATCCTCGCCCGTCGGCTTGTACACGGACTCTGTATCCTCCGTTTCCGCCTTCGGCAGGGCGGCCGCTGTGGCGGTGAAGTCGAAGATTTGCGTGTTCGATTGCCCCTCGTGTTCCATACTCTCGGACATAGTGTACAGCCCAGCCTGGACCGCCGTTGCCTTGCCGAATGCCGTGACTAGCATGTCGAAGTATGTCGTGTCCGAGAACGAAGGGTACACGGGAGGCATGCAGAACTTGAGGCTCCCGCCCGTGGGAGAAAACGGTGGAGGCCCCGCCTCCGTGTATGTGCACGCCCCCTTCCACGTGCAGTGCCCCCAGCAGTCGCCTTCGCTGCGTGAAGGGCAGTCGGCGTACCGGACGGCTTGCCACAGCTTGTACATCATCAAGCGGACAGGGATCTTGTCCGAAACTTTTGTCGTCGACCCTTGGGTTCCGTAGGTTTCGAGCGCGGGGCAAAAAGAATCGTCCGTGTACGCGCCGGTGGAGGGGCGCTCGACGCCCCACAGCAGCTGCGACACGACATCCGAATCGACCAACGTCGCCAGGGGGTCTCGGCACGTCGCCGGGAGGGTGCAATCGGAGTTGCCGACGCACGGGGTGCTGTACTGGTTCCACTCGCACGCCTTGCCTTGGCACGTCAGGTCGACCTTCGCGAGACCCATCGGGAAGTCCGGGCACTGCTCCGCGCGAACGTTCAACGCGAAGTCTGCTCCTAGCCCTACCTGATTCGCGATCTGGTTCAGCGTCGTGAGCGTGGTCCCGACGTACCCGGAGCTGAACCAGTCGAACAGCGTGAAGGAATCGGAAAATCGGACCATCTGCACGTAGCTCCACATGTCGAAGGTGCTGCTTCGAACGCCGAGGGTCGACTTCGGGAAGAGATACTCGACGAACGACGTCGTGAAGCCGCCGGGCGGTGCGTTCTCGGCCGGGGCGCGGTCCGCGACCTTGCCGTAGAGCCACACTTCCGGGCGCCAGAACGCCTGCGCGAGGGTGTACCGCTCGGTGTTGACGAGCACGGTGTTGCCCTTGATGACGTTCTTATCCCGGCACTCCCAGATGGCCTGCCCCGTGTTTCCGAGCCAGTCGAGGAGCTTCGGGGCCATCGGGAGGTAGACCCTGGTGGCGTATGGAGTCTTCATGAAGAGGTGGATGACACCGTCACACTGTATGGACGCCAGGTGGGTCTCTTCAGCGGGTGCCCGCATGAGCGGGAAGCGAGCCCAGTGGTCCCTGAGGGCGAAAGGGCTGATGCCGTCCGCTGCGTAGTATCCGTCCCACGCGATGAACGGATCGTAGCGTGCACGCCACTTGTGGATCTCGTCCGTGTAGATGAGGTCGAGGATGTTGTCCTCGTCGACCTCGCTGATGTACTTCGACTGCCCGCAGGTGTCCCCGTACACCAGCTGGGTCCCCGCTGCGTCGGGGTCCGTCTTTTCGACGGCGAAGCACGCGCACGCCGACCCGTTCAACCCCGTGCTGAACATCGGGACGCAGTTCGTTCCCGTCGAGTCCCACTCGCAGATCCCCTGCCGATCGCACTCGCCCTTCGCGATTGCGCAGAACTCCACGTCGGTCAGGCACAGGCCGCGCTTCCCCGTGGCCCCCGCGCACACCCCATGGTCCAGGCACGGCGCGCCGCCGATCTTCGTCGCTGTTTTTTCGATGTACAGCTTCGCCCCCATGACCAGCGGCGAGTCCATACCGAACTGCGTCACGTACCCCGTGTACAGCCCTGTGGGTCGCATCGGCTTCAGGATAGTGGGTGCCGATGGTTCCTTGACGAACCGCGAGATGTTCGAGCGCAGCCGCGCCGCTGAATGGCCGCACCCATCCTCGTCGTACTTGTACCTATCCTTGGGATAGTCATCTGACACTTCCTTCCACCGCCCGGGAAACTCGGTGACGGTGGATTCGAAAGCGTTGGTGTGCACGGGCAGGCAGATCTTGCAGGTGTCAGACGCGTCGCACGAGCTCTTTCCCGCGTACTCCGCTGAGTGGACGAACTGCTTCCCGAACTTCCGCACAAAGCTCGCGAAGATATTCGTCGGCCGGTGGTCTTTGCACTCCTCGTTGGTGTTGTTCCGGTCGTTCTGGTAGAAGAACATGTTGTCTCTGAGCCAGTCGTACACGTCACCTTCCGTGAACTTCTGCTCCCCGAGCACCTTCGGATCGACCCAGTTGAACGGGTCTGTGCAGGCCAAGTGGTCCTTCGCCCCGCAGTCCTCGTCACCCCGGCATGGCTTCATCACCGAGCAGCCCTCCCCCTGGCACCCGATGTACAGCTCGAAGAAGTGCTGGTTCGCGCTGCACTTCCGGGCGTAGACTTGCAGCTGCGCGTCGAACTCCATCAGCTCGTGGACGAACGAGCACTTCAGCTTGTCCTCCCGCTCCCAGTAGTAATGAGGGCACGACGCCGGCATCTCAAAAGAAGACCCCGAAGTGAGTGCATCGAACACCTTCAGCAGATCGCGGGTAAACTGCGGCATGCCATCGAGGCACGGGTTGTTCGTGACGGGCTCTTCCTTGTACAACGCGTTGCCGTACAGGAAGGCGTTCACCGGGTGGTATCTCCGGGAGAACTCCTCGGATGAAACTGACTCTTGCTGGTTTATGCAGTGCCGCTGCACGTACTCCTTCAGGCCGTCCATCAAAGAGTTGAAGAGCCGCGGGAGGGCCGGCATGTCGATGTTCACGTTGAAGACCGGGTTGTCCGGGAGGATCCGGATCCGCCCATCGCAGTCCCACATCAGGAGCGTCTGCAGGTGCGACGTTGGCTCCGGCGTGGGGCAAGGGTCCATCCCGCTGCCGCTCCCGCACGACGAGCTTCCCTCCGCATCGGCGCCCAAGCTCGCGCGCGCAAAGCAGACCGCCAAGACAAGCCAGGCCGCCTCCCAACGCATGTCCTTTGCGCAAGGGCTTCTTCTTTTACTTCTCTCCTCTGTTTCGGTGTTTGTTGGGTTTCCTTTCCTTTTTTTGGCTTTTTTTTTCTTTTCGTTTTCTCTTTCCTGGCGGGGGGGGTGGGAGAGAATTTGCTTGTGATAAGTGCGCGTGGTTGGTGCTTGCGCCGCCGGAAGCCATTTTTCTAGTTCCTGTGGATATGCAATATGAAATAGCCTCTATTCGAGCCGACCTCGGAAAGCCTGCTACACGGGAGCCAAGCTTCACGTGTTCGGCGGTACTGCAGAGCCACGGGCCTACGGGTCAAGTGGCTACCGATTTCCCAAACTAAAGCATCAAGGCATGGCGCACCTTGGGGCTTGGCGCTCGCGCTGAACACAAGCTCGTCGAGACGGTCAGCCACAGGGCAGAGCGGACGGGGTTGTGGCACTGTGTTGCCCCCGACTCAAGCTTTGCAAGCTGTGGTTGACCGTCACGTTCCTGGACCAGAAGCGGCCTTTTTCTTCTTTCTTCTTCTCTTCTTCTTCTTCTTCGTTTTCTCTTTCCTGGGGGGGGAGAGAATTTGCTTGATAAGTGCGCGTGGTTGGTGCTTGCGCCACCGGAAGCCATTTTTCGAGTTCCTGTGGATATGCAACATGGAATAGCCTCTATTCGAGCCGACCTCACTTTTGTCTACGCTCAAAAGTGTATTGTTTTTGGATTAGATAATCGTGCTCGGGGATCCCATCGCAGTCCCACGTCAGCGCAAAGCAGACCGCCCGGCCGCCTCACGTCCCAACGCATCCTTTTTCCGCGCAAGTTTTTCGCCATTTCTCGTCGTCTTGTTGCGTTAGTGGTATGGTCCTTTGACAGAGTGAGCCGATGCCTCTCATCTCACCTTTAAAACACGGCTGAGTCGCGCATGCTCTTGACAGACGCTAACGTCCGACATTTCGCACGCGCGTCGCAGTCGTTGGGTGGTATTGACAAGGGGTTTCATCGGACACTCGGATGAGCTTCGTTACTTCACTGCCGCAGGTTCCCCCCTGCCCTGGGAGGTCCGCTTGGCTGCCTTCGGGTTGCGTTTCCGCGTTGGTGTTGTTGCTTCGCTTTTGGACTCCTTCTTCGACTTCGCACGGTCCCAACGTCCTGGTCTGCCCTTGGTGCACGTCTTGCGCTCAGTCTGCGCAGTTCGTCTCTCCTGCTTGACCTCGTGCTTCCATCGAGCCTGCTTGCGCTCCCATCCCGACGGGTAGTGCGTCTGCGGTCGAAAACTGCCATTCAGTGTTGCAGCTTTGCGGAGCCCAGCCTGCGGTATGGCTCGCACCTTGTCGCCGGCCTTCTTCGCCGTCTGCTCTCGTGCGGCGGCTTCGTAGGCGCGCATCACGGCTTCAAACGCCTGCTGGCTCGCCATCTGTGGCCTCTTGTTGAGTCCGGCCATGTTTCCGCCTCCGAGAGACGTCAGGACGTTGACTTGCATCTCAAGCGCCGGGTGAATCGGCGTCTGCACGATACTCGTCAGCCGTCGCATCGCGCTCTTCATCGCGTACGATTTCGCGGTCGCCGAGTCCCGATACTCGGCTGTCGCTCGTCTCTGGACTTCATCCATCGCACGATTCGATAGAGCATCGGCGTCGATATTCTGCTCGCGCGGCACGTGCTCCAACCTGATGTCGATGCCTTTCTGCCGCAGTTCCGCCACCTCTGCCTGCGCCCTCGTCTTGTACGGTCGCAGAGCTTCGGAACAGCGCGCGTTTCCTGTCATCTGGTCAACGACAAGTCCGCTGTCCCCCCGAACAACCAGCTCTCCGCTCAGCCCTGGCTGGTCTTGGAGTCGGTGCAGTGCCTTGATCAGAGCCGTGTACTCCGCGACGTTGTTTGTCGCTCGCTCTTCGATCGGGGCACAAATCTCCCATTGTTTCTTCCCCGCGAGGTAGTATACGGCTCCTGCACCCGAAACGGCCCCACGCGTCCCGTTGTTCCGCGAGCCGCCGTCGAAGAAGACTGCTGTCAGCGGTTCGGGCAGTTCGTCCCTCGCCAGCCACTGTTTCTCTCTTTCTTCCGTGTTGCGTTTCTCTCGACGCCGAGTTTTGAGCGGCGTCAGCGTCAGGCCGCTAAAAAGCTCGAAGTCAATTGCGAGTTCAAAGAACGTCGCAGAGGCGTCGCCTCCTTGCTCCGCCCATCGCTTCGAGGAGCTCCATTTTGCCATCGCTACGAGCATCTCTTGCGAGTCGGGCCACGCTGTGGTGCTTGGCCGGGCTCCCTGCACATCGATGGGGTACACAGCAGTCGGTGGTTTCGGGCACCATCCCCACGGGTAGGTGTCGACAGAAAACTCCTTTCTCCGACAATCCTTCTCAACTAATCCTTCCACCTTCTGTCGGTCGAGCAGAATGCGCGCACACATTAGCTGAATCGACCCTGCCATGTCCGCCGCTTGGTCGTGTTGCGCCTGTTTCGGCACGACGCCACAGAGAGCGAGACATTTCGGCATGTTCGGAAGACTGGCGACGAGGTGCGGGTACTCATTCCTGATTGCTGTCCACCTCGTGCAGTCCCACCACATGTGGTGCTCGTCTTCCGGTACCCCCGCGTCGCAGTACTTGCAGACATCGTGCCCAAGCCGCTTTCCCGTCAAAACAGCGTTAGTGATGACTGCGCGCACCAGCCCTTGCTGGTATCCGGTCAGCCCTCCTTCCGTCAACAGTCGTCGTGTCGCCGGACCGTCGATGCCGTGGATAATCCCCTCGAATTGTCCTCGCACGATCTTCGCATATCTGCTGGTGCGGACGGCCTCCCTCACCGCGTGCTGAAACTCGTCTCTCGCAACTGCCGCCCGCCTCTTTGCGCCCCTGTCTTCTGCGTCGGTGTCGCAGAAGAGGTTCCATTCCTCCGGTTGCGCCGGGTCTCGTAGACGTCCAAGCTCAGTCCACGTCCAGCCTACCTCTTCGACAGCCTCCTGGCACAGGGCTACCGGCCCCTTCTTCTTCGCGTTGATTTCTCCGCGCTCCTCTCTTTCGCGCCTTATTGCTCGTACCTCCTCTGCCAATCGCCTGAGTCGTGGTCGTCTGCCTAATTGCTGCCCGAGCGTGAGCAGCCGCCGATGCAAAACGACAGAACCCGGGTCCAGCCGGTGTCCGCGGCACAACACATTCAGCACTATTGCGCCGTTCCGGCGTGGGCTTCCGGACCAGATCCCCGCCATTGTTGCTCTCATCAAGGCTTGAACGTACGTCTTGTTGCGTTAGTGGGGGGTCATTTGCATGCAAATGAGTACTGCACTATGCCGGCTCCCCGCTACGTGACTCCAGAAGGGTCACTTTTTCCGTGCTTTCGCCATTTCTCGTCGTCTTGTTGCGTTAGTGGGGAGTCATTTGCATGCAAATGAGTACCGCACTATGCCGGCTCCCCGCTACGTGACTCCAGAAGGGTCACTTTTTCCGTGCTTTCGCCATTTCTCGTCGTCTTGTTGCGTTAGTGGGGAGTCATTTGCATGCAAATGAGTACCGCACTATGCCAGCTCCCCGCTACGTGACTCCAGAAGGGTCACTTTTTCCGTGCTTTCGCCATTTCTCGTCGTCTTGTTGCGTTAGTGGGGAGTCATTTGCATGCAAATGAGTACTGCACTATGCCGGCTCCCCGCTACGTGACTCCAGAAGGGTCACTTTTTCCGTGCTTTCGCCATTTCTCGTCGTCTTGTTGCGTTAGTGGGGAGTCATTTGCATGCAAATGAGTACCGCACTATGCCAGCTCCCCGCTACGTGACTCCAGAAGGGTCACTTTTTCCGTGCTTTCGCCATTTCTCGTCGTCTTGTTGCGTTAGTGGGGAGTCATTTGCATGCAAATGAGTACTGCACTATGCCGGCTCCCCGCTACGTGACTCCAGAAGGGTCACTTTTTCCGTGCTTTCGCCATTTCTCGTCGTCTTGTTGCGTTAGTGGGGAGTCATTTGCATGCAAATGAGTACCGCACTATGCCAGCTCCCCGCTACGTGACTCCAGAAGGGTCACTTCTTCCGTGCTTTCGCCATTTCTCGTCGTCTTGTTGCGTTAGTGGGGAGTCATTTGCATGCAAATGAGTACTGCACTCCCGCTACGTGACTCCAGAAGGGTCACTTTTTCCGTGCTTTCGCCATTTCTCGTCGTCTTGTTGCGTTAGTGGTATGGTCCTTTGACAGAGTGAGCCGATGCCTCTCATCTCACCTTTAAAACACGGCTGAGTCACGCATGCTCTTGACAGACGCTAGCGTCCGACATTTCGCACGCGCGTCGCAGTCGTTGGGTGGTATTGACAAGGGGTTTCATCGGACACTCGGATGTGCTTCGTTACTTCACTGCCGCAGGTTCCCCCCTGCCCGAGGTCCGCTTGGCTGCCTTCGGGTTGCGTTTCCGCGTTGGTATTGTTGCTTCGCTTTTGGACTCCTTCTTCGACTTCGCACGGTCCCAACGTCCTGGTCTGCCCTTGGTGCACGTCTTGCGCGTCTTGTTGCGTTAGTGGGGAGTCATTTGCATGCAAATGAGTACCACACTATGCCAGCTCTTCGCTACGTGACTCCAGAAGGGTCACTTTTTCCGCGCTTTCGCCATTTCTCTGGATGGTGTCTCTCACCCCTGTTGCTGAGCCGGTCTGACGAAACATCGTTCTAATTGAAATGCACCGCGGGTTGCTGTCCTGACGTGTGCGCTCGCTGCGGCCCTTACGGAGCAGATACAAGGTTAGGCAGCAGCAAAAACGAGTGAAAAATACACGTCGCCTGAAGAAGATACAAGAGCTAAGGACAGCGTTGTTGAAGGGTGGGGCGGGACAACAGAAAAGAACCCACAAACGGATTCCGGTACTTTGCTTTTGTACTTTCCGTCAACCGCCTCGTAGGGGGGGCCAAAATGGCAGGTGGTGTGGATAACACAAGTCAATCGCAGACTGCTCTACTGCACGATGGAGTGCTTGTTATGAAGTTGTTCGTACGATAACAAGTGCACCTGCACGGCCTGTGGCCGTGTGTTGGACTTCCTAGTGCTGCACAACCCCGTTAGACTACACACAGAAACCAGTTGTACAGTTTCGGTCCGTAAAGAAAATTCCACGGGACACAACGAGCATTCACCAGTGTGTCTCTGCAAGGTCGGGCGGCAAAAGATGCTGTTGCTTTCGTTACCTTTTTCTCTTGGTGAAACGAAGCTGCGTTCCTCTAATGCAGAAATAGCAAACGGCGGATCCGTCCCGCCTCGCGAGGCCAACCGTGCCGGGCTCTTGTTGCGTTCGTGGGTATATCCTAAGACATGACAGAGTGAGCCGATGCCTCTCGTTTCCCCTTGAAGACACGGCTGGCACGCTTGCTCTTAACAGACGCTAGCGTCCGGAATTGTGCATGCGTGTTACAGTCGTTGCGGTACTGACAAGGGATTCCATCGGACACTCGCTCTTGTTGCGTTCGCGGTGTTGTTTCTTGAGTCGACCGGTGCCGCTCAACTCGGGACGGTTGCAATCGTTGCTGGTAGATACCGCCCCGCATCTAGCTTTTTGCTGATTGCTGGGTGTCATTGCCCAGGAAACAAGTGCCCAGCCACAAAGTCACGACGCCGAATGGCGCAGAAAGGAACCGTTCTGCAGTGACAGTCGCAAAATATCTCGAAATGGCACGGAAACGCCAATAGGAATCATGCTGCACCACAACAAGATGCATGAGGACGCAAGGCGGAATTATTTTGCACTGTCCGGCCAAGCAGTCAGAAAATGACTCGAAAAGGCACGAACAGCCTGCAGAGTCTGACCAGTCTGACCAGTCAGAAAATGACTCGAAAAGGCACGGACACGTCGAAAGACGTCATCCTGCACTCACATCAAGATACAGGAGCACTCGCATTCGCGGGGAGTCGCTGTCCAAGCCAATGACCGCCCGTACGAAAGGCCAAGCAGTCAGAAAATGACTCGAAAAGGCACGAACAGCCTGCAGAGTCGAAAGACGTCATTCTGCACTCACATCAAGATACAGGAGCACTCGCATTCGCGGGGAGTCGCTGTCCAAGCCAATAACCGCCCGTACGAAAGGCCAAGCAGCCACGATAGGACTCCACAACGACAGAGAACAAGGTAACAAAGGATCAGGCCGGCGTTGCATCTGCTGGAGGAGTCATCGACAAGCACCGTACTAGCACGCGATACTTGCTGCCACGACACGATGCTCCACACCTCAGCCAGGAAGGATTTCAGGGGGTCGTTTCACGGTGTCTTCCTATCCACCGCACGTCTAGGGGACCGTGGGGCTGATTTCCAACGACCGTTGAGGGGGAAGGGTTGGAGGGAATATACAAAATACTCGAGGGACTGCCTTGTGCTCATTTCGAAGGAGGCTAGAGGGGGAGAAAACAATACAACTACAAAGTGGGTCTTTTTTGTTGAACGCTTACGCCCGCCACTAAACCCAGATTCACCCGTGTTTCGTGTGGGCTACAGCACATTTACCTCCTTTAGTCTATCGCAACTGGCAGTCTCCTCAGCATTTCCTACAAAAAGCAGGTGCTTATACAAAAAAGATGAGGGCGTGGGGTTACTGAAAGCCGTTTTCGCGGCTCACTCAAAACTGAACTGGGTGCTGTGTTCCCCCCCCTCCCGACCTGCGAGCCCAAGCCTGGCCGACCCCTGTCTGGCCCATGACCGACTACTAGTAAACGAGCGGTGGGGCCACTGTGGCCCGTTGGCTTTGGTCTGGGAAATTGGTAGCCACTTGACCTGTAGTCGTGGGGGGGGTTGACGTCTCGCGGGCGGTCGTTTTTAGAGTTACAGTTCGCTTGAAATTCCGGGGGTTTAGGGTCTCCGTGTGACCGTTCATGAATGGGTTCTCTTAGAGCAAGAAAGGGCTATGTGGTTCCGGGTTGTATATTTAGTGCACGCTTTCGTTATGGGTTATGGCTAGGCATGTCCGGGACTGCTTGTGACCGACACCAAGTACATTCCTTCGTGGAGTGTAGTCTTGGGCCCCCCACGTTCTACAAGTTGAGCAGGGTTTTTGTTCGCGGTGTTACTTGGAGCTTGGCGCTTGAGCACAAGCTCATAAAGACTGTAGGCTACACAGCAGTGGAGGGCGGTTGCCGAGCCGGTGCTAACTTCGATTCAAAAGGAAAGCGTTGCATGTTTGCGGTTGACCGCAGCGCTCTTTTCGAGCTTTTCCTTCCTTCGCCCAACTGTTGCGGGCAGACGGTCGTTCAGAAAACTCATCGAAATCTACACGTTCACTACGTACACGACATCGACACGGGTTGCGCCACGAAAGCGCGGCAAAAGTGACCATCCGGACACTGGTGCGGGCTGGCTTGCACTCTTCTCCCCGGAGAGTTAAAGTTCTCTTTTTGCTAGCTTCGCGTGTTTCTCCGTGCAGTGACCGCTCGTTTGCCCCGACGCGGTCAAGAAGCTGCAGCGTACTGTACTGCGGTGCCACGGGCATGCGGGTCAAGCTGGAAGTAGCTACCAAAAGCATCAAGGCGTGACTTGCGCTAAAACGGTCAGACACGGGGCAGAGCAGACGGAGGGATAGCGACTCTGAGCCAGTCCACACCTATTTGGATGGATCTATCAGCGATACGATACGACGACTGACGAGGCAGTCACCTAGTGACTAATGTGCAGGCCATCGCCACAGATATTCTGCATTCCGACCTCAACAAGCATAATCTATCACAGTGCAGGGGCGGGCCGGCTCAGACTCGCAGATGCGCATGCGTGTTGTTCTCCTACCTTTCGTTGTGCGGCAACGTTTTCCTACTTTCAACGCACAGTCCTGTTCATCATTGTTCGTTTCTTAAGCTTCTTGATACGAAGCACGTACTACGGAAAAAATACTCCGGAAACAAGATCCGACGGTCCCAATCAGTAAGACGCTTTCTTTCGTTCGTGCGGACGAGCGGACCTCACCTAATTGAATGGAGTACGTTATCGACAACTAACGTTCGTGCGTTGTTAAACACGAACAAAAAGAAAAGGGGGAAACTGGAGGTGATTGAGTAGTGAAAGAGATGTGCTCCCGAGCGCGCGCGTACCCTGCCTCGTGCAAATAAAGAAATAGAGTCGATTGCACATGGCGCTGGCAACGGTCTTGTTATTGGTTTGTTGCGGATGTGCACTTCGAACGCGATATGCGCAACTATGCGTAATCCTCCGCACCGCATTCGACGCAGACTCCTTTCGGCATCCCTCGGTGCTGCTGTTAGTGTCTGCTCTTCTTTCGAACGCACGATCGGCACTTCCCCGACTTACGCAATGCTGGGTACTCCTCAAACGACCCCTATCGACCTCGCCGGGTGCCGCCTGCTGTTGTTTGCTTTTCTTTTACCTATGCACACTCTGCATTTCTCCAGCGAGACTTGCGCAGTTCCAGGTTATCCTACGACGCAAACTCCTTTCCAGGTTCCTAGGTGCACTAAGTCAACGAGTGCAAACCGGGTGCTTCGCCTTGGTCAGCTCGCCACTCAGTGCGGTGATGTCGCCGTCCTTGTCCACCAGCTTCTCGCCCAGGCTCGCCATCGTGTCCCGCAAACTGTCTGCAGCCGCCATTTCTTCGTCGACGGTCTCCTCGAGGTGCGGTCCTCTTCTTCAGGTTGGCCCCTCCTTCAGCACGGCTCCTCGGTTTTCTTGCGCACCGCATACGACACAGACTCTCTCTGACTTCCGTGGGTGCTACTTACTAACGTCTGCAGGCAGAAAACCATCCGTGGGTGCTGCTTTCTAGTGCTTGCTCTTCTTCCCGATGCACAATCTGCACTTCCAGCCCGACTTTCGCAGTTCTAGGTTTTCCTCCGCACCGCACACGACGCAGACTCCTTTCGAGGTTCCCGGGTGCACCTTGTCGACGAGCGCGAACAGACCGCTCAGGTGGTCGACCTGGTGCTTCGCCTTGGTCAGCTCGTCACTCAGCGCGGTGATGTCGCCGTCCTTGTCCACCAGCTTCTCGCCCAGGCTCGCCATCGTGTCCCGCAAGTTGTCCGCCGCCGCCATCTCCTCGTCGGCGGTCTCCTCGAGGTGCGCGGCCCTCTTCTTCAAGTCGGCACTCTCCTTCAGCACGGCATCCCGCTCCGCAGCCAGCCGGGCGGCTTCCGCGGCTCGTTCCCGGAGGATGTCAACCTCTTGTTCCACGCTTTTGATCGCTTCATGGTGGTCGGACACTGTCCGAGACAGCGCCTCCTCGGTCTCCATCACCCGCTTGCAGAGCTCTTCGTTCTCCTTCTGTAGAAGCGCGTTGGCCTCGGACAGCTGCTTTTCCCGGTGAGCGGCGGCCTCGTCCTCCACCTGCACGCCCTGCCGCTTGAGCAGCTTTTTGAGGGTCGCGGGATCGCTCATGCGCAGCAATTTGTTCTCGACGGCGACACGCTGCTCGACGGCCTTCCGCTCGCGCTTCGCGGCTTTTTGCTCGCGGTGCTCGGCGCGGTCCGCGTCGTCCTCCGCTGCGGCGAGCCGTTCTTCGAGGTCGCGGATGACCTCGCGCTGCTGCGCGATGAACGTCTGCAGGCAGAGGACCTCCGTGGCGGTGTGCACGGAAGCAGGGGCAGATGGGCTTCGCGACATCGTCGTCGTTTCCTGCGTGAGCTTGTCGCGGAGGAGGTCCAGAAACGTGTCGGTTCCGCTGTTTCTGTCGCGCGGGGATGGGGAATACAATCCCGAGCGTGTTGTGTGCCGGGAGCGACGGGTGGCGTGTGGCGGGGAGGAGGACGTGTGGGTCTGGGCGGCGGCCGCATAGGGGGACAGCGCCGCGGAGTCGTCCTGCAGGTGCGGCGGAAGCTTGGCTTCGCGCTGCGCCCGGCGCTGCTGCGAGGCGATGACCGCGAGGGCCCGCCGCTTCGCCTCGAGCCGCGCCTCCTTCGCCTTCTGCGGCACCAGCGGGCTGACGTACCCCCTGCCGCCGCCTCCTCCCCTCCCCGAAGCCGGCCTGTTCCCCGCAGAACTCGAGCGCGCCGGTCCCGGCCCTCCCACACCCCGGGCGACCTCGTTGCCCCCCCCCACGCTGACCCGCCGCCGAGACGCCGGCTGCGACGTCGGCCGGTTTCCGCGGGTGCCGTTTGATGGCTGCGCGGCGCGTGTTTTCACGGGGGTCCCGGAGTGCCGCGGTGCCCCGCCGCGGGAGCTCGCGTCCGTGCGGGGGCTGGCGTTTTTGACGAGGAAGGAGATCGAAGAGGAGGCGGACGACGCCGACGACGACGCAGACGAAGCCGAAGAGGACCGCGCCTTGTCCGTGGTATAGCGAGAGGTGGTGGCGCGCGAAGCACTGAGGTCCACGTGCCTGACACTCGCGGAGAGCGGCGGCGAATTCGGCGCCGGCGGCGCCTGGAAGCTGAGAAACTCTGCGAGGGTGACAGGCCGCCTACCCTCGCTGTTGCGCAGGCTCCGCGCGAAAGACACAAGCCGGGCTTCCTGCGGCGTCATGTCCGCCGGCTGCTTCGCGAACACGGCGCCGACGTGCCGATCCGCGTCGCAAGCTGCCAGCAACTCCGCCGCCTGCACCGCTCCTTTCCCGAGAGAGCTGGGTGCTCGCGCGAAGACAGCGCGCATGGCATCTTCAAGGGAAGGGGCCTGAACCCTGCCCTTGGGCTGGGCGGCCGGTGAAGCCACGGGGGGCGGCGGCGGTGACGGCATCGGCGGTGGCGGGCTCAGCGGCGCCGGGGAGTCGTCGGCGTCGTCCTCGTCGTCGTCTGCTTCGCTGTCGCCCGCCACGACCAGCGAGTCGCCCCCGCCTGCCGGGGGCGCCGGCGGCGGCTCGGACGGCAGGACGATGCCGCCATCGCCGGCTGGCAGCTCGTTGAAGTCTATCGCGCCTTCCTCGCTCTCGTCTCCGTCGGAGTGAAACTCATCGTCGTCCTCTTCCTCCATTTTCGCCCCGACAGGCCCTTGGCCACCTTTTTGTCTTCTTTTTGTATAGTACCCACGAAACCCCTGCTTACGTAGTTCCTGCGTAGTTTATGCGTATAAGTCGATCTTGCGTAGTTTATGCGTATAAGTCGATCTTTGAGTGCGTGAGCCCCTGCGTAGTTTATACGTGGAAGTCATATTTGAGGCGCCCATGACACACACTGTACCTTTGACTCTTTAGACTGAGTCGGGTTTTATGAAGCCGGTATTATTGAGTCTCCGGTTGACCGTTGTGGCAGGGTAGGGCGGCAATGTTTTCAACTGCGGAAAGACGAATTCGGCACCGCCGGCGGGAAGCTCGTCGTCGTCCTCTTCTTCCATTTCCGCCCCGACAGGCTCTTGGCCACCTTTTGTATGGCACCCACGAAACCCCTGCTTACGTAGTTCCTGCGTAGTTTGTGCATATAAGTCGATCTTTGAGTGCGTGAGCCCCTCCGAAGAATGGTCCATTACACTTTTGCGTAATTTGTGCATGCAAATCGAGCTTTGAGGCGCCCCATCATCTGCACTGTTCTTGACTTTTTGGAGGGTGTTTCGAGTTTTATGAATACTTCTGAGTCTCCGGTTGACGGTTAAGGCGGGGGTTGGGTCGGAATATTTCAACCCGTGCACGGGTGGAGTGGTGATGAGTGCATGGGGGGCGGCGGGCTGAGAGTCGCCGGCGTCGTCCTCGTCGTCGTCTGCTTCGCTGTCGCTCGCCACGACCAGCGAGTCGCCCCCGGGAGGGTGTTTCGAGTTTTATGAAACCGGAAGACGTGTTTTCATCTTGCCGTGTTAGCTGCACGGGGTTTTCGGCCCCGTGCAACAGCTGAGCGTCTTACACAGGCGTCACATCTCACCCGAGGATGTAGCAAGCTCTCTCTGTGCAATGAGCTTGGCCTGACTAGCTGTTCCAAACTCCTGGTGCAAGCACCCGTCATGGTCGGCAGTCACTACCTGGGTCACAGTTTTGAGTCCTGTTCCGAGACTCGCTCGCACGGAGGAGTGGCGCGAATCACTCGGCACAGCGGACGTGAAGCGCACCGAGACAAACAGTACGCGGGGCACCGAAGCATGGCACAACGCGTGCAAAGAGGTAGCGGCTTGTGCAGTCTCACAGATTGTTGCTGCATATCAAGTTTAAACTACTGCTGCAACTACGTTCCGTTTCAACTTGTCCCTCAACTGCAGATGCCGTACTGCTAGTGACAGTCCGGACCGGAAATAACCCGGACGGAAAAAGTCTGGAACGCTGGAGCACGGGAGCTATTGCTACGTGCTGCTCCATGCTTATTCCGGATTAAAATGTTTCCGGCCCGAACTTACAGCAGTCCAGAATGTACTTCTGTTTATGGTAATTAGAAAGGGCGCGGGGCGACGCCACTGACTTAGACACACGGGCAAGACGGCGGAAGCTGGCCGTCCGCTAGTTCTTCTCATAGCTAGCCATCGTGATATCCTTCACCATATCTTACGCGGCAAGCACTTCGGACCCAAGCGGTACTGCGCAGATTGTAAATCGTATTGACAAAGAAACATCAGGATCGTTTGATGTTTCTTTATGGCCGGGTGCGGTCCGTGCTGTGTTTTCAGAGTGTAAGTTCACATTTTATGTCTTCAGATCGTGGCTATTCGCGTCGCTCATTCACCCGCCTCGTCTGGTATCTCATACACTCCGCCGAACGTGCGATCGAGGAACTTCGTCCAGTGCCATCTCTTTGGCTGTCAAGACGGCACCCCCGCCATCCCGGGACCATACCCCCATGCGCCGCCCTTGACGATGGCCTGGCTGATGAACCGGCATAAGGCCTAGCACAAAGCCAATCCAAGGGACCAATCGCGACTCTCCGCGGAGGGTGATCGAGTTGTAGATGTCGCGCAGTATCGCGTATTGCGAAATGACGCAGATCTGCTGGAAACATGGGAGGGCATTTCTTGGGTGCTACCTGACTGTTGTCCGTCGCACGGTTGTCTCTGTCTGGCAAATAATTGGGGGGGTCAAATAAAAAAAAGGCAGATTTCTTCTTTAGCCCTAACGTATTTTTGACTTTCTCTTATCTAGGTATATAAGGGAAACTAGCTAGGGATATAAGAGAAAATAGCTAGGGATATAAGAGGGATATAAGAGAAAACCTTAGGGATATAAGAGAAAACATTAGGGATATAAGAGAAAACAATAGGGATATAAGAGAATATTTTGTCTCACCGTTCCGCCCACATGTCCTTCGTGTTTTTTTTTGCCCATTTTTTTTGAAATTACAGGAAGGCGGCTGCGAATGGAAAGAAGACACCCCGTACCCCTGGTATCGTCAAGTAGCCGGAGTTTCGGCACGAAGGAATGACATGACGGCAATGGGTATAGGAGGATCAGGCCCTACCCACGGAACCACGCATAAACACATTATAGGAAGAAAAAAACGAAGTCAACATGTCTGCCGGATATCCTAGTTGCATCAGCCACCTGAGGCCCCTAGTTGATTCTGACGATGCCCTGGGGACCTTGTTGGCACATGCGGCAGTGACAGATGTGTCCAACGTCGTTTCTGCACTAAAGGAAGTACCGGGAGTGCTACTGGCGACACTGCGCAACATATTTGCATCCGCCGCCAGTGTGTCTGCCGAAAGAAGCAAGCCTGCCGAATTCGTACCGCATGCAAATGCCCCAGCCCCAGCCCCAGCCCCACAGCCTGTTCCAGACACCGACGCCGCTGCCGCGGCCCCCACTGGTAGCGGTGTAAAGGAAGGCGACACGTTTGACACGGCGGATGACAGATGCCGTGTTCCTGAAAGCCGTTTCCGACAGCAAGCATTTTCTCCGACGAAGGAAAGAGACGAAGCGTGTTCGATTCTCATGTGCTGGAGTCGACGCAGACAAAAAGACGTGCACGTATGAGTGCAATGCATATGCCAGTCAGTCGTCTGGAGGACTACTGCGCGTGTCGCACGTCGTCGACCACAACTGCACCTCTTCGCCGCGAAAGAACCCAGGCACGCGTGAGACGGGGTGCGGCAGGATGCAGACTGAGGTTGTGTCTCGCCAGATTCGGTCCCATGTGGCGGCAAACCCACAGACCACAACGAAGGCTCTGGTCTCCCTTCTTCGCACCCAGTGCAACATGAGGATCACAAAGAAGATTGCTTGGCAGGCCAAGCAATGGGTCTTCGACGAGCTAGGTGTTGACGCAGGAACGGCTTTCTCGAAGCTCCGCTCATACACAGCCCATGTGCTGGAGCATGACGAAGGCAGTGTTGTTGGTGTGAAGGAAACAAATGGCGTATTCGAGTTTGCTTTTGTGTCATTCGCAGCTCAGGTGCATGCTGCAAAAAAGGCACTCCCTCTCGTGTCTGTTGATGGAACACACCTGACACATGGGGGCATCTTGTTCACCGCAATGACAGTAGACGCAGAACAGAAGAGTATCCCTGTGGCGTACGAGCGAGGACACCGCAAATTGGACGCACTTTTCCAGTACTTGAAGCAGGTTCTCCCGGACACATTTACACTAATGTCCGACAGAGACAAAGGTTTGATTCATGCTAGTGCAGAGGTGTATCCAAACTGCCCCCACCTCACATGTTGCAAACATGTTGCGAGAAACGTGAACAAGAAGTTCGGAGCAGCATACAAGAAGTATGTGTGGATTCTCGCAAGATCTCCATCGCTGGCTCATTACAACGGCACCCTCAAGGAGTTGCAGGAAGACACGAAGCTGACACAGGGAAGGAGGCCGCAACCTATCTTGACAACTTGAAAAACAGCCTGGCCGACCCCTTCATCCAAGGCTGCAGATTTGGGCACTACACCAGCAACATCAGCGAGGGATTTAACAAGCAGGTGCTTCCCTCCGGCAGTTGCACAACGTGATTGCCTTGTTCGAAGATCTGCGACTCCGCGGCATGGACCTCTTTTCGCGTCGTAGGGAGCAGTGGTCGCCAGCGTCAAAGTCGTCGCCGGCTTTGAAGTCGTTCGTGCCGTGGGTTGAGAAACGTATCGACCGTTTGAGGCACCACGCCTCAACCTGCACTGTGGTTTCCCTGGGAAAGGGGAGGTTTGAGGTTAAAGAGCAGGCAAAAGGGAGGCACGTAGTTTCCTTGCTAAATAAGTATTTTTCATGCTCGTGCCTTCATGTGACTGCTGCA